>PITA01025402.1:0-24464 GCA_004023965.1 Spilogale gracilis
ATGATCTCTTTCTGTCAAATAAATAAATAAAATCTTAAGAAAAGAAAAAGACCAAACTAAGTCTTAGGTGAACTAAAGAAAGGAAAAAAATAGGCTAGAGGAGAGATAAGTGAAATACAGAATAGAAAAACAATAGAGAGAATGATGATATTGACAGGCACCTAGGTGGTTCAGATGGTTAAGCATATGACTCTTGATTTTGGCTCAGGTCAGAAGATGGAGCCCTGCCATAGGCTCCATGCTGAGGGAGGAGCCTGCTTAAGATTCTCTCCCTCTTCCTCTGCCCCTTATCCACTCCCTGCTCTCTTGCTCTCAATCTCTCTCTCAAAAAAATTGTTCTTTGAAAAGATCAACAAAAATGGCAAGCTTTTAAGAAAGGTTGATTAAGAAAAAAATAAAATACTAAGATTACTAAAATAAGAAATGAGGGGTGCCTGAGTGGCTCAGTCAGTTAAGTGACCCACTCTTGGTTTCGGCTCAGGTCACGATCTCCTGGTTGCAGGATCCAGTCCTACATCAGGCTATACCCTGAGCAGAGTCTGCTTCAAATTATCTGTCCCTCTCTCTGATTTCCCCCTTCCTCTCATTCTCAAATAAATAAATAATTCTTAAAAATAAATAAATAAAATAAGAAATGAATTGGGAGTATTACTACTGACTTTATAGATATAAAAAGGATTATAAGAGAATATTATGATCAATTGGGTGACCACAGAATAATTAAACCTAGATGAAACGAACATATTCCTAGAGAAACACACCTTATCAAGCTGACTTAAGAAAAACAGAAAATACGAGAACTATCAAATTAAAACAGCGATACCCAGAAGTCTCCCAACAAAGAAAAGTTCAGGTCTACATGGGCTTATTGGTATATTCTACCAATCACTTCGAAAAAGAATTAATAATGATCCTTTTCAAATTCTTCCCCCAAAAGAAAAGAAAGGACCACTTCAAACTCATTTGTATAATGCCATTACCCTAATAACAAAATCAGACAAAATTCCAAGAAAAGAAAACTATAAACCAATATCTCTTGTCAATATACAAGTGAATATCCTCAACAACATGCAATCTAACTGTCACAGGCATTATATTCAGAGTATTATATAGCATGACCAAATGGAACTTGTCACAGGAGTGCAAAGTTTTTTCAACATACCAAAAAATCAGTATAATATAGCACGTTAATAAAGAGAAGAAAACCCACATATGATTATCTCAATTGATGTAGAAAACAAATTTAAAAAAATTCAATACTCTTTCTTGATAAAAATCTTTAATGAATTAAGAATTAAAAGGAACCTCTGAAACTCAATAAAGCGCATTTATGAAAACCTACAGCTCATATACACAATTATGCAAGACTGAAAATCTTAACCTAAGATCAGGAACATCGCAAGAATGCCTAATGGGACACTTTTGTTCAACCTTGTACTGTAAGTTCTAGCTAAAGCAATTAAATTAGAAAAGGAAACAGGGTGCCTGGGTGGCTCAGATGGTTAAGGCATTTGCCTTCGTCTCAGGTCATGATCTCAGGGTTCTTGGATGGGGTCCTACATTGGGTTCTCAGCTTAGCAGGGAGTCTGCTTCTTTCTCTCCTTCCGCCTCTCCCCTTGTTCATGCTCTTCTCCCTCAGTATCTTTCTGTCTCAAATGAATAAATAAAATCTTTTTTAAAAAGGAAAAGAAATAAAAAGCATCCAAGTTGGAAAAGATACAATTTAAACATCCCAGTTTTCAGGTGGCATCATTTAATATAAAGAAAATCCTAAAGAATTCATACAAACACACACAGACACACACACACATATTTAGAGCTTAAAAAAAGTCAGCAAAGTTCAGGATACAACATAAACACACAAAAATTAGCTGTGTTTCTATAAGAATAGCCATAAAAATACCGAAAAAATGAAATTCAATATCATTTATAATAGTATCCAAAATAATAAAATACTTAGGAATAAATTTGACAAGGAAATGCAGAATTGAAACTCTGAAAAATACAAGACATTTATGAAAGATATAAAATATCTAAATGGATGGAAAGACATCCCATAGTCATAGATTAGAAGACAATATTTTTTAAATAGCATTATAGCCCAAACTGTAAATAGCATTATAGCCCAAACTGATCTAATCTACTACATTCAGCAGAATCCTGGCCTCCTTCTTTATAGGAATTGATGTGCTCATCTTAAAATCCCAATGGAGGCTCTAGGGACACTGAAAAGTCAAAACAGCCTTTAAAAAAAAAATAATATATACATATATTATTTACTTGACAGAGAGAGAGATCACAAGTAGGCAGAGAGAGAGAGGAGGAAGCAGGCTCCCTGCTGAGCAGAGAGCCTGATGTGGGCCTCAATCCCAGGACCCTGAGATCATGACCTGAGCCAAAGGCAGAGGCTTTAACCCACTGAGCCACCCTGGCACCTGCAAAACAGTCTTAAAAAGAACAAATTAGGACAACATATATTTCCTGGCTTCAAAAGTTACTACAAACTAGAGTAATTAAAATAATATGGTACAGGTTCATGGATAAAAACATAGATCAGTGAGTTAGAAATAAACCTATGCATTGCATCCAAGGTCAACTAATTTTTGACAAAGGGACCAAGACCATTCACCTTGGAACAGAATAATCTTTTCAACATGTGGTGCTGAGACAATTGGAATCCACCTGCTAAAGAATGGAGTTGACACCTTACCTCATACTATGTACAAAGACCTAAATGTAAGATCTCAAACTATAAAACCTGGAAAACCTAGGAATACACATTTTGACTTTGGGCTTGGGAGTGGGTTCTTAGATATGACAGCAAAAGCACAAGGGAGAAAATAAAAAATAGGTAAAGTGTAGCTCATCAAAGTTAAAAACTTTTGTGCATCAAGAAAGTGAAAAGACACTTAAAGAATAGCAGAAAATATTTGCAAATTATATAATTGGTAAGAATATTTAAAGAGTTTGGGGTGCCTGGGTGGCTCAATCATTGAGTGTCTGCCTTGGGCTCAGGTCATGATCCTGGAGTCCTGGGATTGAGCCCCACATCAGGCTCCCTGCTCAGCGGGAGGCCTGCTTCTCCCTCTCTCACTTCCCCTGCTTGTGTTCCTTCTCTAGCTGTGTTTCTGTCTATCAAATAAATAAATAAAATCTTTTTTAAAAAAAGAATATTTAAAGAATTCTTGTTAAAATACAAATGATTAAAAACATGCAAGGTTTACAAATAAACATCTCTCAAAAAAAATAGATGAATGACTACCAAGCACATAAGGAGATGTTCAACATAATTAGGCATCAGGGAAATGCAAATGGAAACCACAGTAAGACTCCACTTTTAGCCCAGTAGAATGAAAGAATGTGGACAAATCAAACCTTCATAGATTGTTGGTGGAAATAAAAATGGTGCAGTCACTTCGGAGAACAATCTGGAAGTTATTCAGATTTTAAACATAGTATTCCCATTTGACCCAGCAATTTTACTCCTACATATATATCAGAAAAATGAAAATAAATGTGCATATAATTTGTACACATATGTTGACAGCAGCGATATTCATAATTGTCAAAAAAAGTGGAAACAACCCAAATTTTCATTAACTGATGAATAAATAAACAAAATTGTGGTGTACCCCCACTGTGCAGTATGATTTGGCCATAAAAATATTGAAGTGCTGATATATGCTACATGTACGAATCTCGTAAACATGTTAAATGAAGGAAGCCAGTAGACAAGACCACATATTATTTCATTTATATAAAAGGGCAAGGATAGGCAAATCTATAAAAACAGAAAGTAGATTGGTGTTTACTTGGTGTTTACTTAGGGCTGAAGAAGATTGAGGGGTTAGGATGTAGTATCTAAAGAGTGTGGTTTTTCGGGGTGCCTGGGTGGCTCAGTTGGTTGGGCGGCTGCCTTCATCTCAGGTCATGATCCGGGAGGTCCGGGATCAGCCCCACATCAGGCTCCCTGCTTGGCGGGAAGCCTGCTTCTCCCTCTCTCACTCCCCCGTTTGTGTTCCCTCTCTGGCTGTGTTTCTCTCTGTCAAATAAATAAAATCTTTAAAAAAAAAAGAGTATGGTTTTTCATTTTGAGGTGTTGAAAACGTTCTAAATTTGATTGTGTTTATACAACATAAATTATGGTTGGACGATTATGTCAACATAAATATAATTGAATTGTACACTTCAGGTGAATTGCATAGTATATGAATTACAGTTCAATAAAACTATTAGAGAGATTAGTTGCCCATATGTGTGTCAGTTTATTTCTAGATTTTCTCTTCTTTTCCATTGATCTATTTTTGTATCTTGATGTGAAAATGACACTGTCATAATTCTGTAGATTTATAATGAGTTTCAAAATCAGGTTAGCCCTTTGACTTTTTCCTTATATTTTGAAAGTTATTTGGCAATTATAGGTCCTTGGAATTTCTGAATGAATTTAGAAACAGAATGTCAATTTCTATAAAAAGACTACTGAGATTTTAATAGGTATTTCATTTACCATTTATTTTAGAGAGATTTGACCCCTTCATAATATAAGACTTATGAGATGTGACCAAGTTACCTTTCTCCTTTTATTTAAGCCTCCTTTAATTGCTTAACGACAGTCGCAGTGTTTTTAATTCTCAGTGTGTGGGTCTTGCACATTTTCTTTAAAATTTATCATACATTTGATATCATTGTAAATGTTCTTTTTATGTTAATTTTAGGTGGTTTGTTACTAGTATAGAAATACTTTGATTTTTGTATATTCCTATTACATTCTGCAACCTTTTTATATTCACATATTAGTTTTAGAAATATTTCAGTAAACCCATCATATTTTCTACATCTATGATCGTGTTGTCTAAAAATTAATATAGTTTTACGTCTTCCTTTCTGTTCTAGATACTTTTTTTCATATTTAATTACATTATTAAAACCTCCAACAATATTAAATAGAAATTGTGAGTGGATATACTTCTCTTTTTCCTGATTTTACAGGAAAAATATTTAGTCATTAGCTATTATGATGCTAGCTGTAGCTTATAGATGCTTATATCAGACTGAAGTAATTCCCCTTTTCTCTTAGTTTGCTGAAAGTTTTATCAGGAGTGGATTTTTTATTTTGTTTAATTTCTCCTGCATATATTGAGATGATTCAATATATAGTGACTGTGATTAATCAGAAACGATCTCTGGAGCTGGATATGGAACCATCTTCACCTCAATCACATATTAAAGGAGTGGGCACCTGAACAAAACTAATGCAGGTATTGAATTTGGGGTAGGAACCAATAGCAGCCAATCCTCTGACTTTCAGTTGAAACCACTTCCTCTTATCACCCAAAACCTGTTGCCCTGCTACAAAGTGTCCAGAATATATTCCTTTAGATCTCTTTGCTTTTATACATTTCCAGTTTACATTCTTAATATCTTACTGTGCATGATATGCTTACAGTCATACTTTAAGTCTTAAAAGATTTGTTAAATTCATTAGAAAAACGTTGATACAGAGAGTTAGTAACTTACTTTTCAAGATTTCTGTGTTGTACTTCTTAAGGTAGAACATTAATACTATAATATGGATAGTATTTTGGGAGTTAGGGACATACAGCATAGCACCAACTAGAAACTACGTAATATTTTTCAAGGTGTTTAGAAATTTTGTATTTCCCTGGGAATCACACTATGCTAGGTCATTCAAAACCATATTTTGGATAAGCATATACTTCATTAAATTCTACTTCCAATCTAATTTGTGGAGAATACAAACATTTCTTCCTGGCTTAAATATTAAATGAATTATAGTCATCAGAGTAATGATAACTGTCTACTGGAGGGAATTTGCCTGTAGGTAAAAAACTTACCTTCGGGGATTAGATTTTTGTCGTCTTTTATTTAACACTTTCCCAAATATCTAAAAGAAGGAAAGAATACTGTATACAATATCTAGGGTAAATAAAATCACAACCGAATATGAAATAAAGTCATGGATTTTAGAGACCGTTTTTGTGACTAATCCATGGATATTAAAAGGGACATACATGAAAGCCTCAGTTTCATTAAAATATTCCATAAAGAAAAGTGATATGACACAGTCAACAAAGGAAACAAAATCCACGAATATAACAGTAAACACAAAAGGAAGAGACATCCCATACTCAGAATGGAAATTGATAGTCGTTGATGGGACTGAAGCTGTAATATTGCGTTAATTCTTGGGCACGCCAATAGCCGGCATCCGAATGCTGGAAAGAGGCCAGGAAGAAAACAACTGAATAATGAGAAGAGAAGACTGATTTATGGGGGGAGACTAAAGCAACATAATATTTATAGCGTGGCTAAGGGAATATGAAAATGATCTGTAAATATTTGAAAGATCTAAATAACAAGTAGAAAAGGAATTCTTGAGGAGGAAGCAGAATTAGAGGCAATGCAATGTGAATGAAAAGTGGCAAGGTTAGTTATGCCAAGTAAAGATTAAAACACACACCATAACTTCCTCACTAGATTACTAAGCAGAACAGTCTCTCTGTACAAAACACTAAAATGTGTTATTTTATGGATTACTCATGCACTGACAGGCAGATAGCGTGAGTTATTTTATCAAAACCCAAATGAAAAGATATAGGATATGTTGTCTGACTCACTGAATTTACTGAGTAGGAATCCATTTTTTGTTTGTTTTACTTTTGCTTAAGAATGTAAAGTCTTATTTTCTGTTTTTTAAATTCTTCACATAAGAGGGTATTTGTTATGACTGGGAATGGTTCATCAGTAAAATGAGAAGCAAGCAAGGAGAATTTACATAGAAAACTGTGCCAAGATCCTACTCCAAGAGGAGAGGATGAATGATTGGCATTTAAATAGACCTACAGATGGTAACTTCTCCAGTGTAGTGTTTCAGTCTGCAACTATGAATCTGGCCTCTTAATTCCTTGAATTTCTCTCCTACAATTACCTTATCTAGCACATGACTTGATAACATAGTCCTGGATTTATTCCTTCAAACTTCTCATTATTACTTACTTAATATTTTTAAAAAATACTTTGATTTGGGTGCCTGGGTGGCTCAATGGGTTAAAGCCTCTGCCTTCAGCTCAGGTCATGATCTCAGGGTCCTGGGATCCAGGCCTGCATCAGGCCCTCTGCTTCGCGGAGAGCCTGCTCCCTCGTCTCTCTCTGCCTGCCTCTCTGCCTACTTGTGATCTCTCTCTGTCAAATAAATAAATAAAAATCTTCAAAAAAAAGTACCCTGATTTAAGGTATTCTGCCCATTAAAAGTCACTTCCCGTAGCCACACCCACTTTGTGTGAAACTGTATTTCTCAGCAGTTTTTCAGTAACCCTCAGTAGCAACGCCCACCTCATATTTTATTTCACTTTTCCAGAAGCTTGGATCCCTTTGCCCAATATTATAATCATATTTTTGCAAAGACCCTCAAATCCTTGGATATTGCTCCCTTCCTTTTACTCTCCTGGAAAATAAAGCTCTGTTCATATCCAAACTTTCTTGACTTCATAACTGAATGTGGATGGGCTGAATATTTTTTTCAGTATTTGCTATATATGGAAGACATTAGTACAATCCATTATCTCCATCTTCTTCAATAGATGCATGTCCAGGTAGATAAACTTTCCACTGTCTTACACCGGTGGCAGACTGTACCCCATCACTAATTTTTCTCCAATTCAGTGTTAGCAGAAGTGATGTTTTCATCCTTTGTCTTTTTTTTTTTTTACTTACAAAAAAAATTTAAGCAAATGATCTTCCTCTCTTTCCAACAGCCCAGAATAAGTTTGTTAGTTTATTTGAACATGCAAATGAAGCTGGCCCCGGGAGAAAAGCCAAGATTAAGTCTGGGAAGAAACTAGGGCATTGAATGATTATCAGTAGCAGAAGTAAAATTCCCTACTAACCTAAGGCAGTCACCTCAGAACTGTTAGTGGAAACAAAAATAAACTTACAGCTTTTTAAGCTCCTTTATTTTCGGGATATCTCAACTAAAGTTGATTACCTCTTAACTTAAAATTTTTCACTGGAATCACATCATGTCCACTGTCAACATCCTCAACATGTTAACTTCGCCAAGCCATTTTTTTTTTTTTATATTTGTCCAGTTCATTCACCTTTCCACTGCCTGCATGATGATTTCAGACATTGTTTTTGCTCCTCAGGCATCCAGCAATCTTTCTCTATCCTCCCTTTTATTTTATAGCTTTGCATTTTATTTCACTGAAAAGAGAAAAAGAAGCGATCAAAAGAGAACTTCTAAAATTTCACATCACCACATCTACCTACCTATCACAATGTCTTATAATAGGTTGGTTT
This sequence comes from Spilogale gracilis, assembly GCA_004023965.1. NCBI lineage: Eukaryota > Metazoa > Chordata > Mammalia > Carnivora > Mephitidae > Spilogale > Spilogale gracilis. The sequence goes on from PITA01025402.1 coordinate 8,320, forward strand.
TGTTTAAGCTTATGACCAATTTCACAGATAATCACTCCAGCGATTTTCTCCTTTACTATAATATTTCTTCAAATGTTTGCATATTTCCAATCAGAATGAAGAGACCCGGGATCGAGCCCCACATCGGGCTCCCTGCTCGGCGGGAAGCCTGCTTCTCCCTCTCTCACTCCCCCTGCTTGTGTTCCCTCTCTAGCTGTGTTTCTCTGTGTCAAATAAATAAAGTCTTAAAACAAAACAAAACAAAACAAAACAAAACAAAACAAAAACCCTCTCTTCAAGGCCGAGGTTCTAGTTTTCCTAACTGCAGGGTCTGTTGGCTATTAGTGGCACAAGGCTGATTTCCCCAAGTGGAATAACCATTTCCTAAAGGAAGCTTCTTCTCTCAAAGTTATGCCCTCTTCCTGAGTGTAGGGGTCACCTGCCAGTCTAACCCGATCACTGTGTCAGATAGGTAATAATCGCTGTCAAACTGTAGCAGTGCTTCTGTTAAAATGCTACTGATGCTATCATTGGATAATATACTGGTAGAAGTGAATACACAAAAGGAGGCAATTCTCAGGTATTTGATTTTAAAGGATTAGTGATTTTAAACACGGACGTTAGATGTTCTAGCTGGATATAATGAATATATTAGAGAATGACAATAGAAGCTTAGGGATAAAGAGGACTGACCAAAAAAGAGCATGTTGATAATTCTCTGAGAGTAGGTACAGAGTGGGTAAAGATATTTATATTACTTTTTAACATTCACCAAACAGTATTGACCACAAGAAAGTCTCTAAGTAATGAGTGAACAGAAAGATTTAATGAGTGATATTATCAGAGTTGTTACATGATACATCCCAACAAAGTGGGATCACAGAGTGGCCATAGTAGTAGGCTTTTCACTGGCCCAACAGCTCTGATCCTATATGTAAGGAAGATCCACAGCAAGTATATAACCAGTCAGAAAGAATGATCAATGTTGAGTCTATAATATAGCACCATCCCTCAAGAAGACCAACCAGTTACTTCATGGTGAGATTGTTGAATGGGAGGCCTTTCCTCAGTTCATCTTGATTGGAACCCACATATATTTCAGTTATGGGTACATCATTCTTTTTCAGCAGCCTTAACCGGCAATTATCTGAGGGCCAACTAAGTGTTTGATTAACTGAGAGGGAATTACCCAAAACATTGTCCCAAACCAAAAGGTCTAATTTCCAAAATGGTACAGACACTCTGGAAAACAAAATGGAGGTTCCTCAAGAAGTTAAAAATAGAATTACTCTACAATTCAGGAATTGCACCACTAGGTATTTACTCAAAGAATATGAAAATACTAACTCAAAGGGATACACTCATCTCAATATTTATTGCAGCATTTTCTACAGGAGCCAAATTATGGAAACGGCCCATGCATCCATCAGTTGATGAACAGATAAAGCAGATGTGTGTGTGTGTGTGTGTGTGTGTATGTGTGTGTGTTGTTCAGCCATAAAAAACAATGAAATCTTGTCATTTGCAACAACATGAATAGAGCTAGAGAGTATTATGCTAAGTGAAATAAGTCAGAGAAAGACAAATATCATGTTATTACACATATATGTGTAATTAAGAAACAAAACAAATGAGCAAAGGGAAAAAGAGAGGCAAACCAAGAGACATACTCTTTACTATAGAGAACAAACTGATGGTTACCAGAGGGGAGGTGCATCATGGGAAAAGTTGCACAAGCAATGGGGATTAAGGAGTGCACTTGTTTTGATAAGCACCAGATGTTGTATGGAAGTGTTGAATCACTAAATTATATATTTGAAACTAATGTTATACTGTGTGTTAACTAACTGGAATTTAAATAAAAACTTTTTTTAAAAGGTCTAATTTATACCGGGTTCAATGTGGCAATGGACACATGATAATGGAAATGCTGGTCTACTGAACGACCCACAACTCCCAGTCTTATCGAGTAAACAGCCTTTCAATCAGCCTTGACAGTGCATCTAAGGCATTATCTTGGAGATCACCACTTGAGGATGGGAACCACTTACCTTCTAAATTAATAATTATTACATGGCCTTTATTCCCCAATGATAGCTCCAAAAATTGTAGCATATCAATATTTGGAAGTATATGTCCCACATCAGGCTCCTTGCTCAGCAGAGAGCCTCCTTCTCCCTCTGCCTACTGCTCCCCCAGCTTGTGTGTTCTCTCTCATGAGCCCCTCTAATCTTTCTCTTTCTTTCTCTGACAAATAAATAAAATAAAATATTTTTTAAGAAAAGAATCTATGAAGCAAATGGGAATAGGAAAATTAAATGAAGAATTAAATAACACAAAAGATGCAGATTAACTAATCATTAACAAAGGAGTGGTAAATAAAACTATAGTTTTGAATGTCAAGAGAAGTTTGAAAAATATTATAAAATTAATAAAGCATGAATATTCAGAAAAGCAAAACAGGATTAAAAACCAAAACAGGATTAAAAAAATCAACTCAAAAAACAGGGAAAATACAAGAAAGAAAAATGTGACTATGTGATATTTAACATGGTGACATTTTCATAGTAGTAGCTCAATAAATATTTGTGAATCAACAAATAAAAATATATACACTTAACTACAGTGAACAAACTCGTGGTTCCCAGAGGGGAGGTAGTTGAGGGGGAAGGTTTAAATAAATGATGAGGATTAAGGAGGACACTTGTGATGAGCACTCGGTGTTGTAGATAAGTGACGAATCACTAAGTTGTACACCTGAAACTAACATACTGTTTGTTAACTGGAATTTAAATACAATTTTTTTTAATTTACAAAAATAAAAAAAATATTTAAAGAGAACAGAAAAATTTTAAAGCAGAATCATATGGTTTTTATAAGATATTTTAAAAAGCAGATTGTATTAAATTGTAATTCCAGGTTAATAAATTTGCACTTTCGATTAGGAGAACTACTGATAACATTACTAGAACAATGAAGAGAGTAGGGCTTTTTCATTAATTATGCCTCTTTTGCTGCAGGCAACAAAATCTAATTTGAGGGGAAATAACTGATAATTCAATAAATTAGAGAAAGCTTTCTACAAATAGAGTTGTGTTTCGCAGAAACCAAAGGTAAGAATGAAGGTGGATATTGGAACACCCATCAGCCTCTCTACTTCCTTCTGTGGGTTTGCTCTTATTTTTGTGAGCCATTTATGTTGGCTGTCAGTCCACAAGGAATACTATAATCACTGTTGCATCCAATTGTTCATGTGAAAATTTATATAAGGAAAATAATCCACAGCTATTAATTCTAAATCTGGAATGAAAGAAATTTTTGGTCTAATTTATTATGGCTAGAGGTAGACAGTAGGCATAGTTTATTACTAATAGGAACAGACACATAAATTAAAAGTTTAAAAATTCTATAAACCCAAAAATTTTTTAAAAAGTCAAAACTTTTTTTTTGAAGATTTTATTTATTTATTTGACAGAGAGAGAGATCACAATTAGGCAGAGAGGCAGTCAGAGAAAGAGGCTGGAAGCAGGCTCCCTGCTGAGCAGAGAGCCTGATGTGGGGCCCTGGGATTGGGATCATGACCTGAACTGAAGGGAGAAGCTTAACACGCTGAGCCACCCAGGCAACCCAAAACATTTTTTTAAGTTGACTCATGGACAAACACCCCAAAACCTGAGTACTGTAGTTCAAAATTTGCTTTCTTATCTTAACAGCAAATGCCAGATTTTAAAGTGTTTAAGAGGAGGGTAAATTTATTTGAAATTATACAACATAAAATATAAAAAGAAATAAATTGAATAATATTTTAACTGTGGACAATATTTTAAAAATATTTGTGCCTATGTTAGGTTAATATATAAATACATTGTATTTTTCTGACCAATCTTGGTAGATTTTAGAACTTTGTTTTCATCTTTCAAAATTATACTAATATCTTGAATGCCTAGTTTTTAGAAATATTCATTAATTTAATATTTATGAATGCATCCATGAATATAAAGATTTTTAAGAAAATAGAAGATATTTAAAATAAAACATTATTTTTCCCAGAAAGTAGATACAATGATTGGTCAAATTTATTTTTTAGGGAAAATATGGTTTAAAATTTATCTGAAAGTTAATTATAATTGTAGCTTGATTTTTCAGTTAAAAAAGATTCTTATATATTTATTTGAAGAGACTTTAATGTGAGAAATTAACCAATTTTCTAAGGATGGAAAAAATTAAAGTATCAGTTTTCTACTGCCTTAGGTTATAACCTTGGTGCTATAAAGCTTTTGCTTAAAAAAATTACTTAAGAAAATTCACTCAGGAATCAAGCACCCAAATAGCATATCTGTCTCTGTATTGGCAAAATATTTAAAAGAAAATTATGTTGTCACTAGTAAAGTCCATTTGAAATTTCAATAACATATCTAGAGACAAAAGAGATTATAGGACATCATTCTTTTCTTTCATCACATACCATTTGTTTGCATTTTATATCATGCTCACTTATTCCAATACTAGAATACTCCTCCTGCTATTTAAATTTGTGATATTCTTTACCTTTATTTGAACACTTTCAAATATAAATGTACAGAGTATCTTTTATATTATTTAAATTGTGTACTTGTAAATATAAAATCTGAAATATTAGTTTCAATAGTTTTAACAAAGTTGTCATACAGAGAAAAATATTTTAAAAAATGTAGATCTGTTCATTAAGGTGTTCAAAAGAAAAATACATAGGAAAATGGTATGAAAGCACATTATATTCCCAGTTAAAGTAATTTTCATGTCTGTAATAAAAGGAATTTATATTGCACATGAGTCCTTGGGTGTTCAAAGGCAAATCTATCTCTTAATAGAGTTTTGTTGTTGTTCTCTTTTTGTTTTCTAATGCATACAGAGGTGTGGATAAAATGCTATTAAATTGGATTAATGGGTTTCAGTGACATGGAATATATTACTTTGAGATAAATTTCACCAGAAGAGGAAGAGATCAAAGTTAGATAGAAACTGACTGGTGATAAAACTCTTATCAAAACCAGAGTTGATTTTATATGTGGTTGGATATGAGTCAGTGCAATACTTTGACATGCATATCAATCTAGAATAACATGTTGCTTATGTTATTGCATTATTTTAATGACAATGTTCCTATGTGTGTACAAAAAGACTCTATAATACAGAGATCATGCTAAAGTCTGCTGAAGATTGGTAGTGTTGTAAATTACTTTTATTCAGTGCTTATGTACTTAATGTGTACTAGGTATCAGACACCATACTAGGAATGAGGATAAGAAAGGCAGACACAGTCTGTTGCTTCATGAATAGTAAATTATAATGAATTATGTGCTCTCTGACCCATTTGTTTTAATCTGACAAACGATCAGCAGACATTTTTGGCAAAAAGGCCCAATAATAAATATTTTAGGGTTTGCATGCCACATAAGATATCTGTCATCTTCTTTTACACTTTTTCTCGCCACTTTGAAAATGTAAAAAGAAAACAAAACGTTTTTAGCTCATGTACATTATAAAAACAGGCCACAAATGGTAGTTTGCTAACCCCCAATCAAAAATATAATCCATGTATTCAATTCATGATACCAGTAAGTTTAATTCTTCCCATTATCTAAAAAATTTGGATGCTAAATCACACTCTTTTCCATTCCAAGGATAGTTATCTTTTGTAATTTAACAATTCTTCCCATTCAACATGATGGTTTTTAAGTTGGACTGGATACAATTGATTTCAACCCTCTTCCAGTTTTCTTTCCTGTATGGTAGAGATAGGACTCTTCTTTTAGTTTCCCTTGATGTTGGTTAAGTTCTAGATTATAGCTAAGTCTCACAAATTGTATTACTTTATAAAATTAGAAACACAGTAGTCAAGCAGAGGCCGACTACCTACTACATGAGGTTGTTGAGCAAGATCACGGATGTTGCAATGATGAATCACTCTGTAGATTTTGGAAGGTGGTGCAGTGCCAAAAGCTGTTGGGTTTCACTTTCCAGTGTCTATGACCTCGTGGAAGTTCTGGTACTAATTCCCTGATTCTGGATCCCTGAGTTTTAGGTAAAGCATGCATAGTTGACCCCAGTAGTCACAGCAGTGACCTTTTCATTTTCCGTGTTCACAACTGTGGCAGAGATAATAACAGAGGTCTGTTCTCTTGCTTTCTGGCAAACATTTGAGAAGCCCCGCCTGAAACTAACTTCTTTTTAAATGTCAAATAATTTTATAAGCTTCTGTTTTTCAGTTTTAAATAACTGTTTTAAAAAATTGCTGTAATACCTAAAATAATTTATCTTCCTTTTCATATATCTTTAATGTCAATCTGTGGTATAACTAGCAATGGTTGTGGGTAAATATTACTCAAAAATGGGAAACTGAGATTGATTATCTGACATTCTTGTGTTTTCAGTGAGGCTCAATTATCATTGGGAAATAGGACATTGGTAATTCATGGAATGCAACAGGAAAATAATTAAATTGTTATTCATAGTCATCTGGAATTAAATACTAATGTGATTGGCTATTTTATTGCAAATAAACAATGCAACCTACATGAAGAAGGTTGCCAGTTTCTGTCCAGACTGGAGAAGTTCAAGAAAAAAGAGAAAGCTCAGAACTTTAAAGTCCTAATTTAAAACAGGATGAAGAACTAAAAAGATTTTATTATTGTCCTGAAATATTTCTTTGGCATTAGCCACAGGAATGATATAATTAAAATCACATGCAAATCTGATGCCATGAGTTGCTGAGAGAGCATCAGTTGAATTAACAAATATGTCAATTCTACAGGAAAACAAAATTGGGCACAGATTTGGAAACAGTAAAACTCGAATCACCAGAGTTGCAGAGACAGGACATTTTTTTCAGTCATTTTTAGGTCAATTCAGTTGACACTAAATGCCCAACACCATTGCCAGCATATGCAGCCTTTATTAGCTACTTGAGAAGTTGCACCTGGCTTGCTTAGAAACCCTGTAGTTACCTCACTTGAACTTGTGACCTTACAAAAGAGTTTTCCTCACATTGCTCCCATTCCTTTTTTTATGTGTAAGTAGAGTCAGATCTCAGAAAATCTAAGAGAACATGAAATGTTCCTTAAAATGAAATAAGGTTTTGTTTATTTCTTAGGTTGAATCATATGAAATTATATTTGACCATTTTTGACCCGTAAATACAACATTGTATGTATTTCTCTCTAAAAATTAAAATATGCATTAATAGTATATGTAAAAATGTCCTGTAAGTAAAGATAGAACAGGTAGTATGGATTCTAAGCTTTATTTTGACCTAAGTGTATTGATATAAGATTACTTACTGTAGTTTCTGAATGCAGTGCATTAGTTTAAACAACTGCTTACTCAGCTGATAGTTCAAAATCTCAATGTGATAATGATTCATACTAAAAAAAATATTTGGATGTCAGAGGGCTGTGGCTTAATGTTGAGAAAGAAATTCAAACAGGCATACAGGAAATTTCTATAATCTGACTTCACACAACTTTTCTCATCTGAGAGAACACTGAAAATAAATCTTCAGCAAGGCACTAGGATTAGGGAATCACCAACATTCTTTCAGAACCCTCTAGTAGCTTTTCTTTGTAGACTGGAGATAAGAGTAGGAGAAGCTTCCATGGAAAATAGGCTCCCTGGATCAAAGGAGGGTGGCAGAGTCCAAATGGCGGGATCTAACCAGCTAAATAAAAGTTAGAGTGGGTATAAGATGTAGCATAACTAGAGAGGTAATTGGAAGATTGCACCAGAAAAACCATTGATGATGTTCAGTTGATCTCCAGGTACCTATAAAAGATATAGCTGAGCAATGAACAAAAGTTCTAACATACATACAAACAAAATAACTACAACAAAATCTAAATATGATAAAGTGAAGCATGAGTCATTACCATAATGAAGATCCATGCCCCCACCCCAAAGTATTTTGAATGATACCACCACAAGTTTTCACTAAAATTATACCACCCTCTCTTTTTCAAAGGCATATAGAAACAGGAGTGATTGTTTTTGAGGGAGAGAGACAAGGGTAAAGACAATATCCTGGCTTTGAGGTGTTACTAATATTTTATAATGTAGGAGACCAAAATGGGCTTCAAGTTCAAGTGGGTATCATGAAAGTCAGAAAATGAATGGAATTTGAACACAAGTCCATTTGCAGTGTATTCTGGGAGTGAAGATATGGAAACTCACCCATTCTGGATATTGTCCTAGCTCTGGGATGTGTGTCAGAAGAGAATGTTCCTGACATTAAAATCTACTTCACTTGTTTGTTTGGCCTATGAGGAAAACAGATAAGTCTTGTAAAAATAGCAATATTATCATAAATGTAATTAGGTGATACAAACAATGGGAGAAGATTCTCTTTGCATCTCTTATTTATTGGAGTAAGTCAGCCTACATCCTTTCATAGGGTTGACTACCACTGAGCCAGCTAGTGTCAGTTCATTTCAACCTGAAAGGACAGGAACACTATCTAGATATTTGTCATTAAGTCCAGAACAACCATGTGGTCCCATTATAATTTAGTTCCATACTTTCTCATTCTTGCCTTTATATTGAAAACAATAAGATAATGTAACCTGAGGATCAAGGAGTAAAAAGTACCTTAGAAGTCTCAGTAATACCTATATATGTTAGAAGAGGGAGAGAAGTGTCAAACAAATTTGAAGATCTACACCAGAGTGTAGTTTTGGAGAGTCAGAAGTATTGAGCATGTCAGAATACACCTAAAATGATAAAAAGAGAAAGAATTTACTGCTCTTGTACATGTCGTACAATAATTTCTAAGGTCTCCACTGAATAATATATACTATATATATCACTTTGTGTGTACTGATTTCTCTAAGGAGGGAAGAAGTGTGTGTTTTGGAAAAATTCCTAAAGGAGAGTATTCCTATCCGTTGCCTTATGGCACGGTGCAAGTAGTTCTGATCTTGAGCAGATCAAATATTACTTGAAGTGTCTGGCAAATCAGGAGGCACTTTGGAGACTGAAGCAACTTTTGAAAGGAGAGTCACAAAATGCGCTTCTAGGGTATTAGAGCATACCACATTTGGAGACTTTGTATTTTCCTATTGAGATGAACTGATGACCAGACCATGGAACAACAGAACCCATGAAAACTGACCTCTCATCATGATGTTACCTAACCTAAATGTTACCTGACCTAATAAATCATGAACCTGACTATGCACAATAACATCCCTTCTTCACTGAAAGTATAGTCAAGATAAGACATAAGTTTGTGACAACACAAGTATGTGAGTATGTGGCTTACTTACCTAGTTCACTTATTTCCATAGACTTCCATATTTCCTTCATATACCCATGGAATTGTTACAAATATTTAGTTTCCTAAGGAAGAGGGAGAGATTTGGTTTGTAGGTGGTTCCATGTGACTAATTGCACTAAGTGGAAGGAATCAGCTACATAGCATCCCAGCCACCACACATGTGGCTCTATAAAAATCTGGGTAGATATTCTTACAATGAGAAGAATTTTCAAACCTTAGAGTAAGGATAGAAATAAGCTTTCTCTATACATTTTTATTTAGGCCAAGTTGATATCTATAAACCACTTATTTTAAACTTGGATTCAAACTTGGATTGAAAAGTAAATGCCTTGAAAAGTAAATGCCTTAAATGAAGATTTAAATTTTGTTTCCATTAGTATTTAGAGATGTGTGGCCTTAGAAGTAGGCCATATAACTGAGCAAACGTTCAAAACTGATTCATATAGTTTATGAGACAAATTAGCAATAGTTACATTAAAAAAAAGAGTAAGCCAATGAAAGAATTATTCATTTTAGAGCAAATACTGTGCAGGATGGTCCTCCCTCTATATGTAAGGGATCGCTTCCCCCTAGCTGACCTTAAGACATATTCTTTGATTTTATGATTCATGAATTTTACAATTATGTGCCTGGAGGTTTTTCTGACCTCATTGATCTTGGGGGGGGGGGCGTTTCCTCTCTCCCTCTAGGACACGAGCACTTGTTTCATTCCCTAGATTAGGGAAATTTTCATCCATTATTTGTTCAACTATATTTTCTAGGGTTTTCTCTCTCTCAACTCCTTCAGGGATTTCAATAATTCTGATATTGGAGCATTTCATGGCATCATTTATTTGCCCAATTCTATTTTCATGGAATTTTAGCTGTTTGTTCCAAGACTTCTCTTGCTCCTCCTTCTTAATCCATCTGTCTTCTAAATCACTAATATGATCTTCAGCTTCACCTACTCTAGCTGTTAGCACATTTAAATTAGACTGCATCTCATTAATAGCCTTTCTAACCTCTGCCCATTCGGCTTTCATTCCTGTCATTAGAGCTTCTATCTTGTCACTAATGTCAGACCTATCCACAGAAATCTGGCAAGCCAGAAAGGGCTGGCAAGACATATTCAGGAAATTACATGAAAAAAAAATATGCAACCAAGGATAATGTACCCAGGAAGGCTGACTTTCAAAATGGAAGGAGAGATAAAGAGCTTTCAGGACCGCCAAGGGCTAAAAGATTATGCAACCACCAAGCCAGTACTCCAAGAAATATTAAGAAGGGCTCTATAAAAGAGAAAAGAACCCAAGAGTGACACAGAACAGATTTACAGAGTCAATCTATGGAAACTTGAACTTCATAGGCAACATGATATCAATAAAAACTTATCTATCAATAACCACTCTCAATGTGAATGGCCTAAATGCTCCAATAAAAAAGCACAGGGTTGCAGACTGGATAAAAAAAAACAGGACCCATCCATATGCTGTTTACAAGAGACATATTTAGAATCTAAAGATACTTCCAGATTGAAAGTGGGGGGATGGAGAAGACCATCTTTCATGCCAATGGACCTCAAAAGAAAGCCACGGTAGTGAATCTCATATCAGACAAATTAGATTTTAATCTAAAGACTGTAGTCAGAGACACAGAAGGACACTACATCATTCTCAAAAGGTCTATACACCAAGATCTAACAATTGTAAATATTTATGCCCCCAACATGGGAGCAGCCAACTACATAAGCCAACTGTTAAGCAAAATGAAGAGTCATATTGGTATGAATACATTAACTGTAGGAGATCTTAACACACCACTCTCAACAATGGACAGATCATCTAAACAGAAAATCAGCAAAGAAACAAGAGTTTTGAATGACACATTGGACCAGATGAATCTCATAGATATATTCAGAACATTCCACCCTAAAACAGCAGAATGCTCATTCTTCTCGAATGCACATGAAACTTTCTCCAGAATAGACCATATACTAGGTCACAAATCAGGGCTCAACCAATACCAGGATATTGAGATTATTCCCTGCATATTCTCTGACCACAATGCCTTGAAACTGGAACTCAACCACAACAAAAAGTTCAGAAGAAAATCAAACACTTGGAAGCTAAAGACTATCCTGCTCAAGAATCTGTGGATCAACCAGGAAATCAAAGAAGAACTGAGACACTTCATGGAAACCAATGAGAGTAAAAATACATTAATCCAAATCCTATGGGATACAGCAGAGGCAGTCCTAAGGGGGAAATACATAGCCATCCAAGCCTCACTCAAAAAATATTGAAAAATCCCGAATACACCAACTCTTTTTACCTCTTAAAGAACTGGAAAATCAACAAAAAATTAAGCCAACCCCACACACAAGAAGGGAAATAATTAAGATTAGAGCAGAGATTAATGAATTAGAAACTAGATATACAATAGAACACATCAGTAACACTAGAAGCTGGTTCTTTGAAAGAATTAATAAGATCAACAAACCATTGGCCAAACTAATCCAAAAGAAAAGGGAGAGGACCCAAATTAATAAAATTATGAGTGAAAGGGAAGAGATCACTATTAACACCAAGGAAATAGAAACAATCATCAGAAATTACTATCAACAGTTATATGCTAATAAGTTTAACAACCTAGAAGATACGGATGCATTTCTGGAAACTTATAAACTTCCAAGACTGAAACAGGAAGAAATTGATAATCTGAATAGACCAATATCTAGTAATGATATTGAAGAAGTGATCAAAAACCTCCCAAAGAACAAAAGCCCAGGACCAGATGGATTCCCTGGGGAATTCTACCAAACATTCAAAGAAGAAATAACACCTATTCTCCTGAAGCTCTTTCAAAAAATAGAAGCAGAAGGAAAACTTCCAGACTCTTTCTATGAAGCCAGCATTACTCTAATCCCCAAACCAGGCAAAGATCCCATCAAAAAGGAGAACCTCAGAACTAATATCTCTGATGAATATGGGTGCCAAGATTCTTAACAAGATCCTTGCTAACAGGATCCAACAATACATTAAAAAGATTATCCACCATGACCAGGTTGGATTTATCCCAGGGATGCAGGGGTGGTTCAACACTCACAAATAAATCAATGTAATAGAACAAATCAGTAAGAGAAGAGAGAAGAACCACATCATACTCTCAATTGATGCAGAAAAGGCATTTGACAAAATACAGTATCTGTTCCTGATTAAAATTCCTTAAAGTATAGGGAGAGAGGGAACATTCCTCAACCTCATAAAATCTATCTATGAAAAACCCACAGCAAATATCATTCTCAATGGGGAAAAACCGATGGCCTTCCCTCTGAAATCAGGAATAAGACAAGGATGCCCACTCTCAGCACTACTGTTCAACATAGTGTTAGAAGTCCTAGCAACAGCAATCAGACAGCAGAAAGAAATAAAAGGTATTCAAATTGGCAAAGAATAAGTCAAACTCTCTCTCTTTGCAGATGACATGATACTCTATGTGGAAAACCCAAAAGACTCTACCTCCAAACTACTAGAACTCATATAACAATTCGGTAATATGGAAGGATACAAAATCAATGCACAGAAATCAGTTGTGTTCTTATACACAAATCAGTTGTGTTCTTTCCTGTGCAGGAAATAAAATACACATATAAACTATATGTGGATCAGAAAACTCAGAACATTTTAATGATTTTCTTACCAAATAGACCTATAGATTCAAATAAACGCAGAAGACATCTTTGTATATTCAGCAAGTCTATTCTAACATTTTATGAAAATAAAAATTGCATAGAAGATACAAAAAAATATTGAAAAAGAATAAATTCAGATGATATACATTGCTTGAGTGTAAGTATTATAAAGCAGACAGAAAAAAATACCAACAGTAGAAATTGGAAAAATGCAGTAAAAACAGAAAATCTTAAAGATAACAATAAAATTCTTATCAAGTATACATGGACTGAAGTATCTTGGGCCCTAAAAAGAGCTTCTGAAAATTTCAAATCACTGATATCATTCAAAATAATTTCTCCTGACTGTGATAGAATTAAACTGGAAAACAGTAATGAAAAGATATATATATATATAATATCTGACTATATATAATATCTGAATGCCTGGAATTCAAACAATTAAACAAGTTTAACATATAATTTTCAGAGACAGCCAAATTTTGGAAATGAATTATAATAAATTTGGCATGTCAAAACTGGATAGTTACAGCTAAAGTAGTACCCAAAAGAATACTTATTGAATTAAATGCATATATATGAATAAAAAGTCTTAAAATTAATGATTTCAGCATAGTTCTCAAAAAACCTTACATCAACTATAACTCAGAAATGTAGAGTAGAAGTGATGTCAGCATTCATGGTGAGAGATGTTCCCCCTTTTATGTCCCTCTAACAACTAAAATTTGACACCCATTCACAAACAAAGGTACCTTTTGGGGATTTGTGGATTCCAGCATCATAGGCCAAGGGACTTGCAGACATCTTGCCCAACTGTGCAATGAGTAATAGGTAGAGAGAGCTCAATATAGACTGTGGAATGGACTGGAGCCTGTGAACTGGCTTTAGCTCCTCTTGGACAGGTGTGTGAACACCTGGGAAAGACTAACTTGCGCAGTCACCCGCATACTAAGCCTCTGTAGAAGTCCAGGTTAGAAGATACATTTCAGCATATGGAGTGTGTGTGTGTGTGTGTGTGTGTGAATTTGGATACATTGGAACAAGAGGAAATTTTCCAGCATCACCATTCTTCCCAGGGTGGCACATCTTTCAGCTAGAGAAGGCCAGCAATCACACTGCAGAGGAAAGAGAGTAAACGTGTGCCTGCCTTCCCCAGCAGCTCAAGACATTTAGATGACATCTTTTACTAGAAGGCTGTTGGGTCCACACTGAAAATCTGTTGTTTCTGTGTCCACCTTAATCAATGATCTGAGCTAGAGCTTCTGGTTAATTTACTGCAGTTTCTCCATCAGCACCTGCTGCTTCTCCTTGTGCTTTTATATTAGTGATGGTTTCTTTCCTCAAGCCTCACTAACCAACTTCTGCTAGCTTCAAACTTATCTCCTGAAACTTCCTCACTGCTCTCCACCTTCACAGAATTATAGTCAAGGTCTTGCTCTGGATTAGGCTCTGGTTTAAAGGGATGTTGTGGCTAGTTTGATCTATCGAGATCACTTGAACTTTCTCCATGTCAGCAATAAGCCTTTTTCACTTTTTTTTATTTGATAGAGAGAAACACAGCCAGAGAGGGAACACAAGCAGAGGGAGTGAGAGAGGGAGAAGCAGGCTTCCCGCTGAGCAAGGAGCCCGATGAGGGGCTCGATCCCGGGTCTCCGGGATCATGACCTGAGCTGAAGGCAATCACCCAACTAACTGAGCCACCCAGGTGCCCCAAGCCTTTCTCACTTTTTTCAAAAAATTATTTGGGTGTTCACTGGAGTACAATTTTTAATTTCCTTCAAGAAACTTTCCTTTGCAATCACAATTTGGCTAAGTGATCCAAGAGGCTCAGCCTTGACCTATCACAGCTTTTGACATGCCTTTCTGATTATTTGTAGATTTTCATTTAAAGTGTGATACATGTGACTTTTCCTTTCACTTGAACATTTATAGGTGATTGTAGAGTTATTAAATGGCCTGGTTTCAATTTTGTGTCTCAGGAAGAAGGCAACTTGAAGACAGGAAGAGATATGGGTTGGCCAGTCAATGGAGTGGTCAGAACACACCCAACATTTATGGATTAATTTGCTGTCTTATATGAGTGTGGTTCAGGGGACCCCAGTTACAATAGCAACATCAAAGATCACACTGGTCACAGATCACCCTAACAAATATAATAATACAAGAGTTTGAAATACTGTGAGAATTACCAAAATGTGATGCAGAGACACAGTGAGTAAATGTTGTTGGAAAAATGGCACTTGATAGACTTCCTCAACACAGGGTTGCCACAAATCTTTATTTTTTTTTTTTAAAGAAAGAACTATCACAAAGTGCAGTAGAGCACAGTAAAATGAGATATGCCTGTATTGAATAATTTGTGATGAATTAATATCTTAAAGATAACTTGATCTTGTCTTTAAGAAAAGTTCAGAGAATTTTGATGCGATAGACAACTTCTTTGAAAAACACAAATGATTAATATTACTAAAAATCTGTAGAGATATATTTCTGTTAAATTGATTAGTAGTTAATATAGTCCCACTATTATTTTCTCAAGTGTATCCCATTTAATATATCAAATTTACTAGCATAATGTTGGCTCATGTTTTTATTATCTTTGAAATTCTGTAAGCTATCTAGTGACAACCCTTTTTTTCTGATATTGATAAATGGTCTTTTCCTTCTCTCTCTCTCTCTCAATAAGTTGCATTCAAAGATTGCTATGGCGGAGGGTCAAGATGGCAGAAGGCCAGGTGACCGCATTTCAGGGTGTTCCCTGAAGAGAGCTGAATTCCAACAAAAAAACCACTACAAGACCACCGTGAACACCCATGAAACCAGCCTGAAATGTGATATTTCCCACTTCTGGACCGCCACGAGAGACAAAGAACATCGGCAAAAAGGTAGAAACAAATTGGAGGGTCTGGAGGCTTGCCCCCAGAGACAGGGGAGTGGGGAAGGAAGCCCGCAGAGCTGAACCATTGAAAACAAATACCTGAAAAGGAAATTGCTCTGTGAGTGAGGAATAACAGCAGATTACGGCCTGAATTGGGGCTAGAAAGAAGCTAAACACAGCTAAGCCCGGGGCAAGGCAAGACTTTTTAAAATCTTTTATTTTCTTTCTTTTCCCGCTGCCCGGACTCCCTCCCCCCCGCCGGTGCCGCCCCGGTGCGCGCGCAGCCACCCGGGCCTCCGCCCCGGCGGGCC
>PITA01025403.1:0-24478 GCA_004023965.1 Spilogale gracilis
TATTCCTCTGTTTTGGAGTTAGTCATATGTTGGATCTCTCCTTCACGATTCCATGTGTTTTATCTCCCATGTGGTATTTTCCATACCTCTGTGTTATATTCTTCCTGGTGTCAACTCTAGCTCTCAACAGATCAAAATCCAACGAGGTTTTTAAAAAATTGCAATACCTAAAATTTTCTTATTTCTAAAATATATGTGTTGGGAAGTGGGCTGTCTTGACGTCAATGACACTTTTCATGTGGTCCTGGTCTGCTTTTCCATGCCTTTCAACTAATATACTCCTTTCCAGACCACCAGCCACAAATTCCCCCAACATTTTCCCCTTTCTCATTTTAACCTGCAGTTATGTGGGAGCTGCTCAGGCTCTGTGTCCCATCCCTCTGGCCCAGGCCCATCCAGTCATTGGTTCCGGGATAGGATCACAATGAGAGCTTGGCTAATTCTTCACTTTTCTCAGTCGAATGAGCGGTAAAATTCCTTATCTTCTTGGGCAACGGTTGGCAGACTTTTTCTTTAAAAAAACAGTTAGCGGGGCACCTGAGTGGCTCAGTTGGTTAAGCGACTGCCTTCGGCTCAGGTCACGATCCCAGAGACCCAGGATCAAGACCCACATTGGGTTCCCTGCTCTGCAGAAAGCCTGCTTCTCCCTCTCTCACTCCCCCTGCTTGTGTTCTCTCTCTGGTTATGTTTCTCTCTGTCAAATAAATTTTAAAAATCTTAAAAAAAAAACAGTTAGCAAATATTTTATGCTTTGTAGAACAGGAGACAAAATAAGGATATGGTGTAGGGACCTTGATGGCAAGAGAGAAATTACATTTCTATAAGAATTTAGTTGACAAAAACTCAAAATATAATAATAACTGAGCACTATTTTTCATAATATAAGTCTATTAATAAGAATAGTAGAACTCTTTCTTGTGAGATACCATTTTGCTAATTTGGTGTTCAATGTTGGCATTATTAAAATCAACTGTAAATGTTCACATGCTAATGCTGAGATGCCATGTATTTCATTACTGAATATGTCTTTCCGTGTAGGGAAGTGCTGTCAAATACTGATATAAATCAATGATTTTATTGACAGTATTCATTCCTTGGAAAGAAGTGCTACAATTCTCTGATTCTGGTGATACTTGCATTTAGCATGCCATTGCATTTAAAATGAACCACTTCCAAGAAAGTCTCTTCAATAAATGATGCTGGGAAAACTAGATAGCTACGTATAGAAGAATGAAACTCGACCTTTCTCTTACGCCACACAGAAAGATAAACGCAAAATGGACAAAAGACCTCAACCTGAGGCAAGAATCTATCAAAATCCTAGAGGAGAACATAGGCAGTCACCTCTTTGACATCGGCCACAGCAACTTCTTTCAAGACACATCTCCAAAGGCAAAGGAAACAAAAGTGAAAATGAACTTTTAGGACTTCATCAAAATAAAAAGCTTCTGCACAGCAAAGGAAACAGTCAACAAAACAAAGAGGCAACCCACAGAATGGGAGAAGATATTCACAAATGACACTACAGACAAAGGGCTGGTATCCAAGAGCTATAAAGAACTACTCAAACTTAACATCCAAAAAGAAGATGAGCACATCAAAAAATGGGCAGGAGACATGAACAGGCACTTCTCCATGGAAGACATACAAATGGCTAACAGACACATGAAAAAATGTTCATCACCACTAGCTATCAGGGAAATTCAAATCAAAACCACACTGAGATACCACCTTACACCAGTCAGAAAGGCCAAAATTAACAGGACAGGAAAAAACAAGTGTTGGAGAGGCTGTGGAGAAAGGGGAACCCTCTTACACTGTTGGTGGAAATGCAAGTTGGTGCAGCCGCTTTGGAAAACAGTGTGGAGATTCCTTAAAAAATTAAAAATAGAGCTACCCCATGACCCTGCAATTGCACTACTGGGCATTTATCCCAAGGATACAGATGTAGTGAAAAGAAGGGCCATATGTACCCCAATGTTCATCGCAGCAATGGCCACAATCGCCAAACTGTGGAAAGAGCCAAAGTGCCCTTCAAGAGACAAATGGATAAAGAAGATGTGGTCCATATATACAATGGAATACTACGCCTCCATCAGAAAGGACGAATATCCAACTTTTGTAGCAACATGGACTGGACTGGAAGAGATTATGCTGAGTGAAATAAGCCAAGAAGAGAAAGTCAAGTATCGCATGGTTTCACATACTTGTGGAGCATAAGAAATAATATGGAGGACAGTAGGAGAAGGAAAGGAAATGGGAAGTAGGTTAAATCAGGGAGGGAGATGAAACATGGGAGACTTTGGACTCAGAAACAAACTGAGGGTCTTGGAGGGGAGGGGTGGGGGGATGGAAGAGCCTGGTGGTGGGTACTGAGGGCATCTATTGCATGGAGCACTGGGTGTGGGGCATGGGCAATGAATCTTGGAACACTAAAAAAATAAAGTAATGTAATCAAGAAAATTAAAAAAGAAAATGAACCACTTCCAGTGGAAGGTTGGGGAAGCTCAATTGCATAGTTCAACAGACTCTGCAATATGGAAATTTGCTTTTCGCTTGCATCAAGATTTGACAAACACTGCTAGAACTGCAGGTTGAGCTAAATATATATATACACACACACACCCATATATATCTGCTTTACGAGTCTGTGTGGGAATGAAGTAACATTTCTTAACTTTTGACAGCATGAAAAGTGTATAAAGCTGTTTGACACTGTGTATGATTCAAACCTTTGTTGCTGCTGAAATGGTTTTACCACAGTTTAAGTGTTGGCACGTTAAGTGTTGTTTTGCCTTCTAGTTTTTGGATGAATTCATTAAGAAACATTATCCAGTCTATAGCAGGAGTGAATTTCTAAAGCGATTCGATGTGTGATAATGGGGGTTAAGTGCCGTTCTTTCTGCTCAGAAATTCCACCCAAGTCCTGAGCTGAAACAAGGGCTTACGATGCAGCCACCGCCACTCCCTGGAGTGCCCTGTGGCCAGGCCGGTCAGGACATTCAGCTTCCACCTGGGAAAACGTTCATGGAACTGACACCAGTTAAGCCCATGAGCATGAACAAAGTCCACTGCTGATGCTCTTTGCTCAATAGCAAATGAGGTAATTGAATATTTTCCACCAAGTGTCTACTGGTGAATATACTACAATGAGTAACTCTAGGCTTTAAATTTGTAAATCTGTACATTTGTCCAACTAAGCTCTTTTTCTACTTCACCTTTGGATCACCATCACAGCAATACATCCTAGTAGATTCCATTTCAAGTTGAACTGAATTAGTGTTTTCTCAGCCTCTTTGGAAATACTCTCTTTTTCTTTCTTTCTTTTTTTTTAAAAGATTTTATTTATTTATTAGAGAGAGAGAGAGTGAGAAAGAGCATGAGAGGGGAGAAGGTCACAGGGAGCAGACTCCCTGTAGAGCTGGGAGACCTATGCGGGACTCTATCCTGGGACTCCGGGATCATGACCCGAGCTGAAGACAGTTGCTTGACCAACTGAGCCACCCAGGTGCCCGCTTTGGAAATATTCTTACCTACAGCTCTTACCTATAGTCTTTCTACAGACTATATGCCCTAATATTCTGGTTACTTCCAGCTGTTCATTTCTTAAATAAACAACAACAGCTGAGCAATATTTGGTCAGAAGCAAAGAAAAACCATTTGAAATCACTTATATTTTATTTTATTTTTTGGAAGAGAGAGAGCAGAGGGAGAAGGAGAGAGAGAATCTTTTTTTTTTTTTTTTTTTTTTTTTTAAGATTTTTTTTATTTATTTGACAGAGAGAAACACAGCGAGAGAGGGAACACAAGCAGGGGGAGCGAGAGAGGGAGAAGCAGGCTTCCCGCCGAGCAGGGAGCCCGATGTGGGACTCGATCCCGGGTCTCCGGGATCATGACCTGAGCCGAAGGCAGTGGCTTAACCAACTGAGCCACCCAGGCGTCCCAGGAGAGAGAGAATCTTAAGCAGGTTCCATGCTCAGCCCAGAGCCAACTTGGGGCTCGATCCCATGACCCTGAGATCATGACCTGAGTCAAAAATCAAGAGTTGGACGCTTAACTGACTATGCCACCGAGGTGCCCCAAAAAGGCTTTTTGGAAAAAAGTCTCAACTCTGCAAGGAATTGTCTCTCATCAAATGGCAGTCGATTTAGATAGGTTTATTTTCTCTGAACACATTTCCTTGGCTAGTGCTATAAAATATGGTTTAATCAACTCACCACTGGGAGCACCTGGGTGGCTGTCGTTAAGCATCTGCCTTCAGCTCAGGTCGTGATCTCAGGGTCCTGAGTCTGAGCCCCGCATCGGACTGTCTACTCAGTGGCGAGTCTGCTTTTCTGTTCTCTGTGCTCTCATGTTCTCTCTGCTCCCTCTCTGAAATAAATACATAAAATATTTTTAAAAAATTAACTCACCATTGGTAAATAGTTGTCCTTGCTTAGCTAACAAATGAGTCATTAGGAAATTTACTTTGCAGCCTTATTTTCACGATTCATTTTTATGCAGGAATTCTGCTCGATGAGACTTTCTTTTTCAAATGTTCTAGTTTTTCTGACTGCTGCTTTCCTGTGAGTTGGGGGCTAAGTCTGGTAGCCAGCCCGTGTGGTATTCACTTAGCACGCTTCAGTGTCATCACATGATAAGAAAAATGCTTTGTCATCTAATCTACTAAAGTCATCTGCATTCTCCTGTGCCTTAAAAGCAGACATTCCAAGTCTACTTTTCTCTTCTTTTTTGTGTTTCGGCATCATGAGTACACATGGTAATAACACTTAAGAGGTTGGGATCTACTGGATCTACCACAACTGAATGCTGTCCAGTCACAGCCGTCTCACAGCCTCGTGTGGGGTGCTGGGCCATGTTTTAAGTGACGAGTGTCATAGACGGTCTCTGTCCTGCCTACTCGACTCTGCCTTTGCAATGCCAGTGTAACCAAATGAATGAGTGTGTTTATGCTCCAACAGAACTTGATAGACAGGGAAATGTACATTTCAGATCATTTCCATAAAACAGTATTCTCTTTTTGATTGCTTTTAACCATTTGACATGTAAAACCAATCCTGGCGTGTAGGCTATCCAGAAGCAGGAGGTGAGCAGGCTATAGCGTGTTGACCCTCCATGGCAGTCCTGGAACTCCCTGGGACCGTGTTTCCTTTCTTTAGGAGCAAGGCTAGCCAGGTAAGAGAATTGGAGTGTGTGGGCCAATGTGTGGGTCTCCGTGTGAGTGTGGTAGAGATACATAGAGAGAGACAGTTATTGAGCTCCTAATTCTAAGCCCAAAGGCCCCAGTTTTTCTCGTCCTTCCCTTAATTTTGTGAATAATTCCAGCTTCCTTCTTTTGAGGACAGACAAGTGTCAGTTTTCATTTGCAATTGTAACTGTTCTAACAGTACTACTGAGTTTGCAGATTGCCAACAACCTTGGACTGGGTGAAAACATTTGCTTTTCAAATGCTAAGAGAGACACAGCTCTAAGAGTACTCACACCGCACCTGCAGGCTCCATTATCCTAATCTGATGAACAACTCTTTCAGGGACGAGGAGGGTTAGTAGGACGCTTCTCTTGGTGACGGACTCCCTTGTGGCATCTACTGCTAAGTCACGACCTGCATTTTTGCAACATCTACTCTGTGTGATCATCTTTATAAGGTGATAAAACACATGTAAAAATAGATATTTCCTTTTTCCTCACTCAGTGAAGGCAATTGTCAGCAAGCTTTCAGGCTGCTTTTATCTCATGACATTTCTGTTCCTGAGAATGTGAAAAATAGGGAGGAAACGATCAGAAAAGTTGAAAGCGTTAGCAAGCCCAGATGTGAAGGATTTCATTGAAATCAAGCACTAATTCTATTGTTAATTAGTGCTGCTCTCCATCCAGCATTAGTATCAACGTTTCGAGGAAGCACGCTCTTTCACGATGCATATTCATTGTTGTAAGGGACAGCTCTTGTAAGCAAACACTTAACAAAGACAGCACTGATGAAAGCAAGACTGACTCCTGTTAACGGAGTGTCCTCTCTATGGTAGGCACAGTGTGGTCTTACTATCTTACCTGTACTATCTCCAACCCTCTCAGCAACCCTGAAAGGTATGTACTAGTCAACGCATTTTCTAGATGGAAGCGAAGTACCATGTCCATTGCCACGTCAGCTGTGGGGTCAGAACTGGGATCTGCATTCATTTCACTTTGAATATGAAATACCGTGCCCTCTAGTCCTCACCCATGGTATGTGCTAGTCATCCTCTGGGAGGATAATGCAGAGCTCTTTGTTACAGGAAATGTTAGTCTAAATTGTTAAAGAAGACAGAAGACTTACCACGCTTTCTCATGCAACTGTGCATAAACACATCTCTCTTCTCAGCAGAAGGGGACATAAGAGTATGGGCATCAGAAAAATCCTTGAGGGCGCCAAGCTGTCACCAATGCCTATGACTCATTTTATTTTGGGACAACATGCACAAGTCACAATAATATGTCATCTCTCTCTCTCTCCTTTTTGCCCAAAGAAAGGATGTTGCCGTGAGGATAAAAAAGGGTCAGATGCTGAATGGCTCCCAACGGCGACACACATATCTTTATGTTCTATAAAGCATCAGGCAGCTTCTCAAGCCAACTAAATGGAACTTCTGAGTAAGAGCTCACACAAACTGTGTATGGAATGTTATAGGCTACTCGACAAGGCCTGTGTTTCTTTGTGATTATGGCATTGCTTTAATTTCAGCAGATCACAAAGTAAATAGCTGCCTCTATTTGATAAAACAATTCAGAAGGGTTTCCTTAGGGGGATTCTGACAGACGCCATCTTTGAAAGGGCTCTGGTGGGTATTTTAGTGTTATCTTTTTTTTAATTGCAAGAATACATTTATTGTACCAGGAGAGATAACCAAACCAGAAAAGCCACATTTCTGTTACATAATTACAAGGTCATGACATTAAGATTCTTATCACTTTTGAGGGAGGGCAGGAAGTAGGAATGATCTTTTTTTGTTGTGGAGGTAAAATACACACAACATGAAATCTACCCTTTAAGGCATTTTTAAGCATATAGTTCGGGGGCTTTAGGGCTTTCCTATTGTGCGACCATTGCCGCTATCCGTTCCCAGAACTTTTCATCTGTCCTAATGACCCATTCAATGTGACTCCCCATTCTCCCCTGCCTCAGTTTCTGGCAGCCACCACTCTTGCTTCCTGTCTCTAGGAATGTGTCCACTCTGGGTTCCTCCTACTACTGGAATCGTGCAGTGTCTGCCCTCCTGTGACTGGCTTATTTCACTACTTAGCTCTATGTCCTCAAGGTTCCTGCAAATTGTAGCCTGTGTCAGGAGTTCCTCCCTTGTCAACGCTGAATGACATTCCACTGCACGCACACCTTATTTTGTTTATCTATTCATTCACTACGAACATCTGGGTAATGTTACTTAATTTTTATTTTATTTAGCAATTCACTCAGGGATATCTCTTTTGAAGTTCCTTTCCAGGGAACATTTCCCTTAAGCAAACCCAGCATTCAGGACCCTGGACTATGAAGAGGGGAAGGCCCCTGGCAATTTCTGGAGCTGCTATGTTATCACTGCTTAATGCTTCACCTTTAACCTGTATGTGAAATAAGGCTTGCTAGCCTTTGAAACGAAATACACTGACATCTTCTTGTACTGAATCTTCTGCCTGCTCGCCCTCCCACTCTGGGTTTTATTTTGCCAAAATGCTTTTGTGTTGTCCCATTAACACTGAAAAATGCCCCATCTCAGCCTGGAGCTCTGACACTACTTTATGATGAAGATCTGCTACACCCACGCGGTCCCTGCCTGTCCTTGATGTTGGTAACTGAAAAATAATCAGAAAGCTGCACAGGAAGTATGACATAAGGTAACTGATTTTTTTCAACATGTATAAATGTATATTGTCCTTCAAAATCATCACCTATTCAAAATGTTTGTAGCGCTATCTTCACACCTATATTATGAGTTCTATTACTTTACCATCACTGGGTGCTGTCATGGTCGCTTAACCTCATCCCCTACTTAATTCTGTCCCGTCGTGACTTCCTGTGCTGCTGTCCAGGGTGGTCCAGTCAGTGAAGGACACGTGGAGGATGTGAAGATGACTATTTCATGCATCAGATGTTTGTTCATGCATCAGATGCTTGCCTGCTTGAAGCACTGCACTAAGTGATAATCAGTTCTACACCCGAAAACCCAATCAGAGGAGGTCTCATTGTCATAATTCCTTGGCTTCATATGTTTACAAGGAAGCCATTTTATTTTTAAAGATTATTTATTTATTTATTTATTTGAGAGGGGAGGAGGAGGGAGAGAGAGAGAAAGAGAAGGGAAGAAGTGGGAGGGGCCAAGGGAAACGTACACGCAGACTCACTGCTGAGCGCGGAGCCCAATGCAGGGCTCAATCGACCCTGAGATCATGACCTGAGCCGAAATCAAGAGTCAGCCACTCAACCAACTGAGCCACCCAGTCACCCTGGGAAGCCCCTATTTTCTTCCTGTCTTCTCCCCTGCCTTCTGGTTGTATCACTACATCTGGCCCCACTCTTGGCCATGTACACCATATACAGTTGTGCAGGTGGTGCACTGATTAAGCTTACAATATCACAGACAACATAGATTGATATATTTACCATGACAACTTCCAGCCAGATAGAGGTAAGATGTATTGAGAAAGAAAGGCCTTTTCTTGCTTCCTACGAGAATGCCATCTTCTGGATTCTCTGCTTCTGAAGATCCCACATGGGTGCTTGATTACACACAGGCACATATGTGTGTGCACGCACACATACACACACAGAATTTTCTCTCCTGAACACTCTTTGTGCCTAAAAATTCTCATTTTAAGCTTTCTCCGCTAATATGTAAAATATCATAAGGTCTGAAGAGCATGGTTTAGTAGCTGATATTTAATCTGCTGAAGTAACTGATTAGTTCACTGTTGCCTTATAGGACAGTGCTCTGACCGAAGTCCTAGGTCAGTTTCCAGGAACTCTTTATTATCATATTATCTTCCAGCTTGGTTTTTGAGTCTAGAATAGGACTGCTTTTACACTAGACAAGGAAGGGTGCTGCCTGCAGGATATAGTATGGAGGCTTTGCTCAGAATAATCTCCTTCAACGGTAGTTTTTAGCACTTATAATTCACCAAGAAACCCCTGAACTAGAAGGAAACTTGCAGATAGAACCAGGACAATCCAAAGAACCCTGCCGCGCTCTTCCCCAACCACACAGCAGCACTAACATCCCAGCACATCTCCCGCCGCATCTGGAGGCAGGAGCCCGTCCTAACTCCTGCTCCAGGCAACCCCTACGTTGCTACTACAGTAGGCATACTTTTGAGACCTCCTTGCCAATTCTGAATTCTAGACCAGGAGTCTCATTAAAATGCAAACACCTGCCAGGAAAAATACCTTCAGGCTTCACCCGGATGTATGACATGAGAATCTTATGTGATTAATTATTTCTCCCTTTTGACCTCTACAGTCAACTAGAACTTCCTTCGTTCTACCTCTGAACTAACCCTCAACTTTAACACCACACCGTTTCTACCATGACTTCTGACGTGTTCTGGTTCCTGTCCGCCTGGGTGTTGTGTGCCTCTCGTGACCATTCCCACTCTGGCCTCTGGTGCCAGGAGAGCTGGATGACCGCTGCTGCTGCTTCCCCCCGCCCCTCCAGGGTGGTGGGGAGGTTGTGCATGTGGTCACAGCCAGTGTCTACAGACTGAAGCCGCTGAGCCTGATCTGGCTTGGGAAGGTATCTGAAGGGTGACACAATAGTATTTCATAGAAAGGGAACTGTATTTGCTTAGCAAGACAGGAAGGGGAGGCCACTGGGGTAGGAACTAAACAAGGGGAAACAAAGTGCACTGCATAGAGAGAAACAGGAATTCCAGGGTTAGGGTGGGATGGGAGGATCTGGGCATGAGGTGAAAGGCAGAGAAGAGAGGAGAAGACAGGGGTATGTCTCTGTGTGTGTGTGTGTAGGGAGAAAGGGACAGAAGACGGCACATGACCATCCCCAGTGGTGCAGTGGTCAAATAACTCTTAGGTGTTGTACGTGAGTACTGTAATCAGACGATAAAGCAAACAGACAGATGGTGGATAGCAGGAGCCAGGTTTCTCACTGGGAGGAGCAAGGGAGGAGGCCAGAGGGCTCCACGTGGCCATGGGCTGGAGTCGGAGACATCAGGAGGAATGCCTTCTGGGGCTGGGGCAGGAAATATGCAAGAGGAACCTGGAACACTTGTGGTGCCAGAGAGGATGATGGATCGGGTAATTACATAATTGGATGTTTATGAATGGGTTCAACGAGACCAAACTCCCTTACTGAAGAATTCCAAATAATTTATATAGACATGACTCCCTCAAGGAGGTGGCGTGTAACTCCCCTCTTTGTACGTGCAGGCTGTGCAGGGTAGCTTTCCTGCAAAGAGGACAGAATGCGAAGGGAACGATGAGTAGCTGTGCAGTGGAGGGCGATCAGGGCCAACATCAGGCGGTGACAAATCATGCTGACAGCATGAAGCTTTGATGTGAAGGGACGTAAATCCTAGGTGAACGCACGATGTCAACGACGGGGGAAAATGGGGGCCTGGGAACGTTCTCTACTACCTTCTCAATTTTTCTGCAAGTCTAAAGCTGTTATTTGTTTGAAATATAAGGCTGTTCAAAAAAAATAAAGTGTGTTTTTTTTTTAAAAAGACTCCTAGGAATGGGAATGAGAGATATGCAATTTCACATTGTTCACGTGTCTAGCACAGTAAACCTTCCTGTGTCCCCAAGCCTGATGCAAGGTCTAGTGCAGTCATTGGTGTGACGGTGGGGTGGGAAACAAAGACCAACCTCCCATCCACCCCTCCCCTGAGCCCCCTGGCAGTAACGTCCTCTACAAAGACCTTCCAGGGCAGGCATCAGGGTCAGCGCCCAGCAGGAAACCAGCGGTGACCTGTGGCAGAGCTAGTGTGGCGTGAGGGAGAGCATCACGACAGGCAGCTCCCGAGTAAAGCTGAGACCCGCTCTTCTTTCTCAAATACCTTTGTGGAAGATGCGTTGGCCAAGGTCTAGTCTGGAAAACTAGTCTAAGTACTTCGAACAAAAGGAATGTAATACAGGAGATTGGTGGCAAAGCCGTCGGAAGGCTTAAGAAGACAAAGAAGGGGGGTTTTGGAGGTATGAGAAAGAATGGAGTGATACCCAGAGATGAGAAGCGGTGAATGGGCATGAGTGGTCAGCCCTGGAATCGCCCAGAAGAGAAGCCCTGATTCTCTGACTAGATGCTCTGGACTGCTGGGGTCTGGAGTCACCAACCTTTGCGAGCAGATGGCTAACGCTAGCACCTTCCAGCAATGGCCACCCTTGGGAGCCAGAGGCGCAAGACGTCTCTTCCTGCTGGTCTCCCACCAGGACCTCAGAGGGGCAGATCCTGCCAGGGGCTGGACAGTGCGGTGCACACACTCCCAGGCTTTGCAGAACAGAGCTGAGACCCCAAGGACAGACGGAAGCCGAGGTGACCGGTAAGTGGCCGGCCAAGAAAGTGACCCCTGACCAGAGCCTGACAGACTCCTGGTTTGTACTAACCCTCAAGGCCTTCCAGAACCTTTCCTCTCCAACATTTTACCTTGTCTTCTCAATCCTTGCCCCCCCAGCCAAACAAACATCCCATGTGCCCTCTGGGATCCCCCCTCCCCATCTTGGGAGACCCCTGCTCAAGGTACATGACTAAACATCTCTCCCGTGCTTTCAGGTTCCACTCACGCAGCGCCTTCTCTGCCAAACCTTCCTCTCACTGGACGCAGAGGTGGGTTGGTTAAAAGGACCAAGAAAAAGAAGAAGAAGAAAAAGAAGCAGCAGCAGCCCCGATTTTACAGCAACTGCTCATTTCCATGGTATGAATCAACACTCCTGCTGGAGCTATGAACACTCACCGTGGGTGAGCACGTACCCGCAGACCGAGGGTTCCATACCCCCTAGGAGCCGAGTCTCTGGGTGAAATTCCTTAGCCATCCACAGAGCCTGTCCCACCGCACTCGCTGGTAATCATGGTTCCGGGCCTCCAACAGCTTTCTTGGTGGTGATGATGGCAGCAGCAGCATTTTACCTGCAGGTGCTGATGACATTTCCAAATACTCCGGTGGGACAGGAGAACGTGGCAATAGTATATGGTGGCAGAAAAAATGCTCAACTAGGAATGCAATTCAGTTTTGTACAGAAATAGCGTGCATTTCACAATGTGTAGATACCTATCAACTAAATCCTACCTATTAACAGAATATGCTTCAAATCTACTTACAGATTCAATCTGATTTTCCCAGCAGGGCAAGTGTCAACGAAATCTTTTCTCACATCTCTGCTCCTCAGCTTTAATCTCAAACTCACAGGATCATAGAATCAGAGCAGAGCCCAGAGCCCGTGCGTTCCAGGCACTTTGGTGGCAACCATGATAGATGAACCCCAAACCCAAAATGTCAATGATGTGTAAACTAAGATTCACAGGCAAAAAGCGGCTTGTTCTGGGGGCTCACAGGTGGGCTCTGGAAACCCTGCCTCTGTGGAAACCGAGGCCTCTGGCTTGCCCGGTAGGGCTTCTCTCTGCCTCCAAAGGACTTAAAGGAAGTGTCACCCAGCAGCTTCCTTTGACACTTCAGACTGGGATCTGGGCTTCTTGAAAGTAGGCCGCTCCATTTGTGGGCAGCATGACAGCAGGATGGCTCTTTCCATGGCAAAACCGCTCAGTATGTTTCGTCCCGTTTGGTGGTTCTCAGCAAGTTCCTGGGGGACACCAGGGATGGGGGGAAGGTTTTTTCGAATCACACAACCACAGTATTTGCTCTGTGTAGTTTCAACACTGTCACATAACTGCTTTCTTGCTAGTTGTTTATTATTCTTGGAGGTTTGTAATAAAGCTAACACATAGCGTTGTGATTTTGGCAAAGTGGCCTGGCATTCCAGGGATGCTGCTGACTCCTCTGATTTCTCTCTGGTGCCGAGGAGGACCGGCATTTCCAGCCCGTAGCTCCCCAACATTTTCTGGGGCTCACCTGACTTGGCATCACAGGTCTGTGCCCACTGTCCTGTCTTGGATTTCTGTGGGGACCAGCCTTCTATGGCTCCCAGGATGGGCTCCTGGCGTCTGCCGGCCCTCTGACACACCTCTTGTTTGCAGCTGGCGCTCAGTAAATGTTCATGGAATAAATACACTCAGCCAGCACACCCTGCATCCGTCCAGCAGGGCAGTTCCGCTCCCTATCTGACTGTATATACACCCAACAAAAAGCTGGGAAACACGTGCTGACATGTTCCGTGTTTTTCTCGAGGCAGACACAAAGCGCCGCTTCATCCCTTCCTTTCCCGGGTCTGTCCTATTTCTAGACCCCCAGCCTTACGTTTCCATAATAATAACAAACGATTTTTAGAAGAAAGGTATCCCAGCCCATCACAGCAGAGAGAAAAGCCACGCATCGCGTTTTGCCTTTACGGTGTTCGGAGGGTTAATGATCTGCGCTGCCGCTACTGGAACACAACAGCCCGCACAACTCGTCAACTTTCTGAAGACACGGCTAAATTTAGCACGAATCGTTTTCATCGTCACATGTGAGTGTCCCCCGCCTGTCACCCGCTGGGCCGGGACTGGAAACCCGGCGAGCGCGCTCCTGCCCTCGGGTAGGCACTGAGCCCCAGCGGCACCTCCGGGGAAAACACGCCGGCGCGCGCATGCGCCGCTCCCGCCCCGCCCCCGGCTCGCAGCCACATTCTTCGAAAACTGGAGAGCCGGCGGCGGCTATTGCGCCTGCGGGCAGAGGGGGCGAAGGGGCGGGGCGTTGGGAGCGCGAAGGAGGAGGCGGGCAGAGGGCGGAGTCGCGCGTGCGCGCTGGTGCCGCCAGCAGGAAACCGGCCGCGCGGGGGCGGGACCGCGCGGGCCGGAGGCAGGGGGCGGGGCTCTCCCGGGGTGCCGCCGCCGCTGCCGCCGCTGCCGCCGTTGCCGCCGTCCCTGCCGCCGTCTCCGCCGCCGCGCATTGTGCAGCAGGCGGCCCCCCGCGCGGCAGGGCCCTGGATCGGCGCGGCTCCTGGGGATGGTGAGCAAGGCGCTCCTGCGCCTCGTGTCTGCCGTCAACCGCAGGAGGATGAAGCTGCTGCTGGGCATCGCGCTGCTCGCCTACGTAGCCTGTGAGTTCGCTCCCGGGGCCGGCAGGGAGCCCCATTCATTCCCGGGGCCGCGGCGGCGGAGTCGGGGGCCGGCGGGCTGCGTCCGGGTCTCCCGTCCCGCACCGGGCGCTCCCTGCGCTCCCCGCGCTCAGCCCTTCTCGGGGGCCGCGGACCGCTCTCCCCCTTTCCTCTCGTGTGGCAACGCAGCTGGCCAACTTGGGCGCAGACCCTCCAGCGCTTAGGCCCCGGCGCGGAGACCGGGCGCCCGGAGGAGGGGTCCTTGCCCGGGGCTCTTGGGACGGCCGGGTC
This sequence comes from Spilogale gracilis, assembly GCA_004023965.1. Lineage (NCBI taxonomy): Eukaryota > Metazoa > Chordata > Mammalia > Carnivora > Mephitidae > Spilogale > Spilogale gracilis. The sequence continues at coordinate 14,453 of PITA01025403.1, forward strand.
CCCCGCGGAGACCGGGCGCCCGGAGGAGGGGTCCTTTCCCGGGGCTCTTGGGACGGCCGGGTCCCCCGCGGAGACCGGGCGCCCGGAGGAGGGGTCCTTGCCCGGGGCTCTTGGGACGGCCGGGTCCCCCGCGGAGACCGGGCGCCCGGAGGAGGGGTCCTTGCCCGGGGCTCTTGGGACGGCCGGGTCCCCCGCGGAGACCGCGCGGCCCGGAGGAGGGGTCCGGCCTCGGCCCACGTCGCGCGCTCGGCCCCAGCCTGCTGCCTCTGTCCCCCCGCCCCGACGCGCGGGACTGCTGTCCCTGGCTCCCCGGCAGCCCGCGAGGGTCCAGCCGGCGACTCCGGAGCGTGCCGCGCGAGGACACCTTGGGGACAGCCGTGGCCGTGCCGCCGGCTTGGTTAAGTAGGATATAAATACTGTTGCCGTTGGCAGAGCCCCCGCTTCGACTGTTTGCTCCGCAGGAAAATTACTCAGCATTTAACTGTTGGGGAGCCAAGTGTTGCTGGCCCCCGCCGGCCGCTGGCCGCGCCCAGATGTCCGGGTGCGCGGGGCCCCCGGGGCGCGGCGGGTCGGCCCGGTGGGGAGGCGCGGCAGCGCAGGGAGACCCAGGGCGGCGCTTTGCCGTGTACCGTGTGTAAGGTTCCCGTGTCAGTCGGGACTCCCAGCCTCTGCCTGAGACAGGGCGGGAGGGGCACTTAGCAGGCAGGTGGTGACCCTTGTCTTCTTAGAGGCGGAAACGGTCTTTTGCTTGCCTTTTTTTTTTTTTTTTTTTTTTTAAGATCTATTGGATGGGAGTATATTTTAATTGTTGCTATTAATACTTTACCAACTACCACAGTTTGACTAGAAATGCCTGCCAGTGTGAGCTCCGTTTGAATCCTAGCCATCAGACAGATACACTCTTAAATGAAACAACCTGGTAACCAAGATCTTGGTTACCAAGATCTGATTCCAGAGGTGACAGGGGACTTGAGAAAGTGACTTCAGTTGAGCTCTAGGAGGACATGTGTTATTCAGTTCCAGACTGTCCAGCAAAGCCCAGCTCTTCCAGAAGGTGGAGCAGGGAAGGTTGAGGCAGGGCTCCCAGATCCTGGACAGTTTCCTGCCCGGGGTTGGGTGTTAGATGTGAATGAGTAATTTGAAAGGGAGAAAGCTACTCTTGTTTGTGGTCAGTCTTGAGGAAGAAAGCTGAGACCCACGGGAAAGATCACTTGAAATTGCATAATTCTTGTTATGAAGTAATAATACCAAAATTTGCTCGAGTGTTTATGTGTATGTGCATGGATGGGTCTCATTGGCTTATTTAATTATCTCAACAGTTTTAGGAAATACCGTGGTTATTCCCATTTTAGAGGTGAGGAAATTAAGACCAAGAGAAATTAGTAACATTTATGGATGATTACACAGATGAAAAAAGATAGCCCAGTTTTGAACCCAAAAAGGCCAGGGAGCTCGGTGTAGAATGCAGATCTGCGGCAGGCTCAGTGTTGACGATAGGACTTCTAAAGTTGGACAGAGGTATTTAGAATTAATGAAGGGATCTAGAAAGTCATGGGAAGTTTTTCACCATCCATTCCACCAAGAAATCCTGCCAAGTCCTTACCGTTGTCTGTGGCTGCTTGGTGCCAGGGGACACCGAGAAGTGCCATCTCGACGCTTAGAGCAGTGGTTCTCACACTCGAGTGTGCATCAAGATGGCCCTGACGGTTCTCAAAACACAAATTTTTGCCTTCAATCTCAAGTGTTTGATTGAGTAGGTCTGGGATGTACATTTCTCATAGTTTCACCTGGGAAGCTGTTGCCGTGGTCTGGGGACCACTGGCTTAGAAACTAAAGTGGCCAAGAATTAGCTAATCACCCCAGTGAGGGTTAATTTACAAACTCGTATGAAGGAGAGGAATGCATGAGAGCTTATGACAGGGACTCTGAGTTAAAGTTGGGGGGGGGCATCTGTTTCCATGAGGAGTTAAGGCTCTAACTGAGAACTGAAGGATGTATAGAATCAGGAGGGCTAGGAGTGAATGTGTTCCAGAAGGAACAGCATGTGCAGAGGCCCTGTGGCAGCCAAGAACAGGGAATGCTACAGGACTGCTAAGCAGGGTACTGTTCTTGGAGCATGAAAACAGGTACAGTGATGAGGCTGGTCAGCAGACAGGGGCCAGAGTGGACCAACTTGGGAGATGCCTTGGGCCAGCTTATAAAATCTGTGATTTTAGTTTTGAGGGGCTCAAGAATAGTGTAGATTAGTGTTACTTATAAGCAAGGATAGTATATGAGACAGTGCACAGGTGGGGGGGAGTTACTTTTGATTGATGGTATCCAAGGGCACTGAAAATGTAAGTTTACAGGGAGCCCATTGACAATCTTGCCCTCCCTGTTAGGAGTGAAATCTCTTTGAGAAAAGTGTCCTCACTCCCACTTAAAACACACACACACACACACACACACACACACACACACACACCCACCCACCTCTCGCGGCTAGCCAGTCCCCATTCTGGAAGTGCACTGCCTGTTCCTCTCTCCAGTTCTGCTAGTCTTTCTCCTTCCCCTTGGATCTTTTTGAAAGATTTGTTGTTGTTGTTTTTTCCTACTTGGGCCAGAGTCTCCCTTCCTGCTCTCAGTGAACATTCCGGACCATGCCTAGGGGAGTGAGCCCGTGACAACTTGCACTGCACATGCCTGTGTTTTCTTCTCAATAAAATTCCCAATCCTGGAGGATATGGATCTTCTCCTAAGTGTTTCAGCCCTTGTAGCACTCCTTTCAGTACTATTACCTAGCTCTTTGGAAGAGCTTAGAGGTCTGATTGAAAATCCTGCCAACCTACTAGGTCAAGGCTCCCCACGGAGGCTCAGGTGGACTTATCTTCTGTGTTTTTTTTAACATGAAAATAGTTCGAAAAGTCAATAGCCTCTGCAGGGTTTGTTAGGCAAAATAGCTCCCTGCCTTTCTTTGTCCCCACCCAGAGGCAAGCACTTGACTTCCCTTTCCTGATTCTGGTATCTGTCTTTGCTCACCGTAGAATGGTATGCTTGCTGATTTGTCATTTGTAGGTATTACTTAGGGACATTATTCTTTGGGAGATGATTGTTTATTCTCTTAACCTGCCCTCCTCTCCCACGTTCACCACCAGGCGTGTAGATGTGGTGTAATTCTGAGATCACTTAGTACGTGTGTGTGTGTGTGTGTGTGTGTGTGACGAAATGCTGTCATGACTGCCCGTGAGGCTTGCTGTGCCTGACTTTTTGTTTTCCCTGGAGCTAATCACTGACGTTTCTTTCTTTTTTTGTTCTCTATGTACTGTTTCTGATCCAACTCCGAACGAACACTTTGTCAGTTTGCGTCTTTCTCCAAGATGTTCAAGAGCAGCAGGACCTCTTGATGGGGCGCCTCCCCGAGGAAGGGCCCCCGGAGCCTTCAGACCTGCCCGGCCCATCACAGACGTCCTGTCCCTCGACCTCCTCTTGCTTATTTCCCACTTCTTTTCTTGGACTAGCATTGACGGTGAATCTTGAGACCGTCATAAGGGTCTTTCCTTACCTTTACCTGGTAGATTGTTGACGTCGAATTCTAGAAACAGAGTCCCTTTGGAACTTTTCAGGAATTGTCCCATTACTTTCTGGCTTCTAGTGTTGACAAGCTGTTTCAGGCCCTTCCCTCTCCGTGGGACTTGTGTTTTCCTTTGGGAAGATTGCGGGATCTTCTTTTGACCCAGTATCGTCGTTTACTGCCCATTTCCAGCTTTCTAACCCCCTGGCCTTCTCCTTGCTCCGAGGAGTCACCGTGCCAGATGCGGGACGGGGCATGCCCTGCTCCAGTTCTGGGCCCAATGAGTAGTTGAGAACGTGTTTCCTCCCCTCTGGTTTGATAACCGGCATGTGCCAGGCGCTGCTACTCAGTACACAGGCCCTCACCCCACACTCCTTGGAGTGACACACTTGAAGAACAGGGTCTGTCCCAAGGTCTTTTTCTTTTTTTTTTTTTTTAAGGTTTTATTTATTTGACACAGAGATAGAAAGTACAAGTAGACAGAGAGGCAGGCAGAGGGAGAGGGAGAAGCAGGCTCTCTGCTGAGGAGGGAGCCCGATGCGGACCTCGATCCCAGGACCCTGGGATAATGACTTGAGCCAAAGGCAGACACTTAATGACCGAGCTACCCAGGCGCCCCAAGATTCATAGGGTCTGGGCCCGCCCTGACCATCCCGTGTCCTGTGGTCCGAGGGCACCCGGCCCCTCTTGCCTGCCTCGGTGCCCCGTGTGCTGGCCACCGTGGAGCACCCCCCCCCCCCAGCCCCAGAGCTCTGCCAGTTGAGTGCCAGGGATTTCCTTCAATTATTCTTTGGTTGTTTCTTCTCCTCCATTCTGTGTCTTCTCTGTCTGGAATATTATTGTGCTGATGAACTATTGCCTGCTCTACTCCTTTTATTTCCTTCATTTTTTAACAAACGTTTGCTCTACTTTTTGGAAGGTTCCACTTTGTATTTTAATGCTTCTAGTGATTTTTAAAAATTTTTTATTTTTGCTATCGTTTTTCATATATAAGAGCTCTTTTTCCCTCTGGATTAAAAAAAAAAAAAAAACTAGAAAAGAAATGTGGTCTTCATTTCCTGGTTGTATTCTCTTCTTGGAGGTTTTATTTGCGCACCGTTGCTGAGGAGTCTCTTCCCTGCCAGTCCTTTCCCACTTTTCTTGTGCGGGGCTTTCCGTCCCTTCCCGGTGGCCCTCTGTTGTCCGCTTCTGTTTGGGAGCAGCACCGCAGGCCTGTGCCCCGGCCGCTCTGAGCTCTGGCGACAAGGCCCCGCCGGGCTTCTGCCCGACAGGGAGGCCAGGCTGCCTGCGTCCTGGGGACCGACGGGGACATGCCGCTGAATGACATGCTGAAAACCATAGAGGAGCATGGCGTTTGCATTGATGGGAACAGACTTCAACATTGTCTGAGTCGGGCTTCCCTTCCAACACTTTTGCCCTTAAGCTCATCAGCCCCACGTGGCTAAGGAACTGTTCTCGTGGATTCCCTCGGGAAACATCCACTGGCCTGCTGCCAGGGAGACATAGGGAGTTGGCATCGTGGTGACTCCAGGGACAAAAGGTAGGGGAGAGACAAATAAGCCAGGAGCCAGTTCCAGGCTCACCTGACGGTGAAGGTCAGCTCTCGCTTGTTTAATGCAGGTTCTCAGGATCCTCTGAGACCCACCGTGGAGGGGCCTGGCAGTCTTCCTCCCGTCCCTCCCTGGGGGTTGGACAGGGGCACCTTGAAATTGTTTAGCGCCCTCAACATTTTATTTTAAAATTTCCACATCTATTTGTTGTTCAGCAAATACGCAAGTACTCCTCTGCCCAGATCTACCAGCTGCTGTTTTTCCTTCCACACTTGTTCTTTCTCTCTGTTTTAACATATACTTGTTTTTGTTGAAATACTTGAAAGTTGCAGACATAATATTGCTTCACTTTCCAATACTTTAATGTAGCTCTCCTAAGACAAAAAGCATCCTCTGTGTAATTTCATACCCTAAAAATGAACATTAATCATATATAGTCCATGTTGGAATTGTCCCTGGCTGTACCATCCATGTCTTTGATAGTCTTTTCTGTTTGTTTTTTTTTTTTGGGGGGGGGGTTGTTTTTTTTTTTTTTTTAATTCTAGGATCAGTAAAGGTTTATGTGCTACATTCGTCTGTTAGGTCTCTAATTTTTAAAAATTTTTTATAACATTACCTTTTTTAAAAAGCCCAGGCCAGTTGTCCTGTAAAACATCTTGCCTTCTGGATTTATCAGATTGTTTCCTTACAATTAAATTGGGCTGGACATTTTTTATAATAGCGCTTGTCAATTTGAGTTCCATCTGGATCGTTGCACCCTTCATCATACATTGGATGCCTCGAGGGGCTGGGCATCACCGCACCTCACTTTAAATGTGATTTTTCTTTGCACACAGTCCTGGGTTTGATTCTTGGAGACTGAGTGTCTTCTTGTCCAGCCTGCACATTCAGCATCTGTTGGCGGTCCTCTCCCAGATCTTACATTGGGAAATCCAAAGTGGAGATTTTCTGATTCTGTAAGCCCTTCTGTGTTTATAAACTTCTGTTCTTTTGGAAAGAACTTGCCTCCCTCGTTTATCTCTCAGTTCCTATGGTAGTTTCCTGTACCTGCTGTAAGAAATTGCCAGAAACTAGGTGGCTTTCACATGAGGGAAGTTTATCATCTCACGGTTTGGAGGCCAGAAGTCTGAAATCAAGGTGCTTACAAGGCTGTTCTCCCTCTGAAGGCTCCTTCGAGGCTCCAGACGGTTTGGCTTCTGGCTGTATCCCGCCATCTGCCTCTGGGGGTGGTCACATCCCCTGTCTGTCACATCTCTGTGTCCCCTATGAGGACACTTGGCACTAGATTTAAGGCCCAACTGCATAATCTAGACTGATCTTTTGGTCTCAAGATCCTTAATGATAATCTGCAAGGACTCCTTTTCCAAGTAAGATCCCATTCGAGGCTCTAGGGATTAGGATGTGGACGTATTTTGGGGGGAGGTTCACCAAGCAATTCACCTCTCCCTCCTTTACAAAAAATCTTTGCAGACTCCTAGATTTTTTGAGTCTTTGAGCACCTCCTTGATCTCCAGATGTTTTAGGCTCATCTTGTTCTTGCCCTGTCCCGGTCCTGGAATCAGCTATTTCTTGAAGGAGTCCTGCTTCCTTTCACTGGGGAACATTAAGGAGTCAGAGCCTGGGCCCTGTTTGTGCTCATTGCCATCGAGATGTCCTTGTTCCCATCTCTTTAGGGCACAGAGCCAGGAAATGGGCACTCTTTTTCCAATCCTGAGTTTATGCTGATACGCCCAATTTAAATCTTAACAGTTTTCTTCCTTACCTTCCCCCATTCCATATTGCTGTGTTCTCCGCCCCCCCGACTGTGAAAGTCTCATTTCTGACATCAATAAAAAAATCGTTGGCTCTCTACTCCCACACAGACAGAATGGTTTCAGAATTACGTGTCAATATCATACCAACAATAAACTTAACCAAATTCAGGATTTCTGTGTAGTTCTTTTGGTCCTTACAGTGTGTCCCACTGAGAATGTGTAGTTATTGTGTTCCAAAGCTACTTGCGGTAATTTTTTTAATACCTGATACAAGGCAGGGCACCTGGGTGGCTCAGTTGGGGGTGCCTGGGTGGCTCAGTTGGTTAAGCAACAGCCTTTGGCTCAGGTCATGATCCTGGAGTCCCGGGATCGAGTCCTGCATCAGGCTCCCTGCTTGGCAGGGGTGGGGGTGGGGTCTCCTTCTCCCTCTGACCTCTCCCCTCTCATGCTTTCTCTCTCAAAAAAACAAAACAAACAAACAAAGATTTAAAAAAAAAAAACAACCCTGATACAAGTCAGGTTCATTTTTTGTTTGTGTTCAGTTTTCTAATCTTTCTTCTATTTAAGCCATATTCATGGTTTGAAAGTCAAAGTACCTAAAAGAGTAGCTGCCTCTTGGGGAGCTCTTAAACCTTCAGCGTCCTCTCTGTTGTATCCGTCTTATTGCAGAAGTCGGCATTAGTCTGTGTGGACGCATGCCCTTACCTCCGTGTTTACCCAGCAGGCAGCATCCTGTGTAGACTCTGCCTCCCTTTCCTGGAGGAGGAGCTCTCCTTGAGGATGCCAGCAGAGAGGGCATGGGCGCTCCAGCCCCCTCCCCATACCCTGCCCAGAGCACCTCTTCCACTTGGCACTTTCTGAATTGTATCCTTTATAATGAATCAGTACATGTAAGTGAACTGTTCGCCTGAGTTCTGGGAGCCATTCTAGCATATTACCAAACCCAAGGGCTGGGGAGGGGGGGCCACAAGAACCCCCAATTTGTAGCCATTTCGTCAGAAGTGTAGGGCCTTGTGATTGGTGTCTGAAGCGGGGGCAGCCTCGTGGGCCTGCGCCCTTACCTCGGGTGTGTCCTCATTCCAGGTTGTTGGTGTGGGAACTGAATTGTTGGACACCCACATAACGAGTGTGCAGAGTTGAAGTACTGGTTGTCAGTGTGGAAAAGCCCCGTGCCTTTGGTGCTCGAGGTGTCCTGAAGGTAGAAACAGGTTTCAGGACCTGGGCGTCTTCATTTTCAACAGTTTTCCTATTCCCCCATGTAGTCCTTAAGACACTGGCCAAGGTGTTGGACAGGAGAGATGAGACCAGGATCTGGGAAGGGATGAGAATGCCCTCAAGGCCCAGGGCTTGGTACTTCAGCAGATGGATAGGATTTGGACGGTAGGGTTCAAGGCAGAGGTTCCAGCATGACCACGAGCATGGAGGTGGCCGGGGAAGGAGCAGGCCCTTCTGGCCCTTACGGCGGCGTTTCCAGACGGCCTCCACGTACACTCAGTGAGCTGAATTTTCTAACCAAAATAAATAAGTGCCATAAAGCATCAGCAGCAGACACTTGAGCTCCCCTCGTTGTCTTTTTCAGAGAGTCTGAACGTCTTGGAAAATGAAAACAATTTTGTCGGCGTGGCGAGACCTTGGAATTTTATTCTTAGTATCTTTGAACATTTTTATACTCTTAATGAAAGGAAACAAGCTGTTTCTAAGTTAGAATTCAGTTGACATATGTAATGTAAGTGATTTGAGTTTCATTTGTTTATTTTTAAAGATTTTATTTATTTCATTTAGAGGGGGAGAGTCTGCCCCACAGGAGTGGCAGAGGGAGAGGGAGAGAGAGACTCCCAAGTGGACTCCCCACCGAGTCCGTCAGATCATGACCTGAGCCAAAACCAGGAGTCGGAAACTTAACCAACTGGGCCACCCAGGCACCCGTATTTATTTATTTTTAAACGTGTAAGCAGACAGCTGTGTTACAGCAGCAACAGAAGACTGAAGGGGAGAGTGGCTCTGTTGGGATCAAGTGAAGGAGTCACATCAGTCCCACGCCTTCAGGGGCCAGTGACAGTCCTTATGGAAACGGTTCCTAGTGAATGATGAGGAGCCGTATTCTGGAACGGAGCCAAGTTCTTGAAACTTGCTTGTAGCCAAATCAGGATCTTAGTTCTGTTCTTCCTCTTCATTTTTTAAAATTTATTTTTACAGAATTTTATTCTGATTCCTTGCTCTCCTTACTTTCAGTGTGCCTTAGACGAAACTTCTGTCTTAGGCTCTCAAAGCAATGAAGCGCCCCCCCCCCCCCCCGCTTCTGCCACTGATGTAGGTGTGGAAGTCCAGCATGAGGAGTGACCGACTTTGATAATGCTACTGGCTCGCAGTGAAGCACGAGGGAGGATCATCTCCCCCATTTTGTAGATGGGGAGGCCGAGGCAGAGGGCAGTTGCATGATCTGCCCCAGTTCTTAGTCTGGTACTCCACGGTAAGTAGAGGCACCTGGAGGAACCCCAAGGCTGCACCTACCTGGTTTCCTAGCTTCAGTGTAGACTTTTAGACTTTTGTCCTGAAGGGATGTTTCACTTTGAAGCAGTCTTGTTGGGGTGCCTGCGAGATGGAGGGGGCAAGAGGTATTTTAGAGCATCTCTGAGCATTGATTGCCCTTGTCTTCTTGGTGGGTGGTTGCCTGGCTTCTGGTCCTCCTATTTGGCCCGGCCTTAGGAGTCCCCCCTCTCAACCTGATTGAGGAGCATGCTGGGCCCAGGTGGCTGCTGGGAATCTTGTCTGCAGTGAAGCCCCCACGGCTCCCATGTCCTGTCCCTCTGTTCCAGCAGCGGGGGCTTGTCTAGGCTGGTGTGCTGTCTGCAAGGCCCACAGCCCTTCTGAGTCAAAGTAGCAAGTCTTGTACTTGCACCTGCCCTGCCTGGCTCATCTGCCTGGTCTCCCGCCACTGAGCACCTGGGACACCTTCCTGAGGTCTCTAAGGCACCTGTGCCCCCCCACCTGCCCCCTCCCGCACCTGCCCCCCTCACATGCCACCTACTCTTACCCTTCCCCCTTCTGCATTCCTACCTCCCCCTTCTCACACACCCACCTCACCTCATCCTTGGTACTCTCCCCACTGTCCACTCCACTTCCCTCTTCCTGTCTCCCTCTCCCCCTCAATCTCGCCTTTTCCTCCCTGGAA
>PITA01025404.1:0-24463 GCA_004023965.1 Spilogale gracilis
TCTCTTCCAGGATTTTGATGGATTCCTGCCTCACGTTGAGGTCTTTCATCCATTTCGAGTTTGCCTTTGTGTGTGGTGTAAGAGAATGGTCTAGTTTCATTCTTCTATATGTAGCTGTCCAATTTTCCCAGCACCATTTATTGAAGAGGCTGTCCTTTTTCCACTGGATATTTTTTCCTGCTTTGTCAAAGATGATTTGGTGGGACCATATGTGGGCTCTCCACTCTGTTCCATTGGTCTATTTCTCTGTTTTTGTGCCAGTACCATGCTGTCTTGGTAATCACAGCTTTGTAATAAAGCCTGAAGTCAGGTAATGAGATGCCCCCAGTGTTGCTTTTCTTCTTCAGCAATTCCTTAGCGATTCGGGGTCTTTTTGGTTCCATATAAATTTTAGGATTGTTTGTTCTAAAGTTTTGAAGAATGATGGTGGAATTTTGATTGGAATGGCATTGAAAGTGTGGATTGCTCTGAGCAGTATAGACATTTTGACAATGTTTATTCTTCCGATCCATGAGCATGGAATGCTCTTCCATCTTTTTGTGTCTTCTTCAATTTCTTTCATGAGTGTTCTGTAGTTCCTCGAGTACAGATCCTTGACTTCTTTGGTTTGGTTTATTCCTAATTATCTTATAGTTTTAGTGCTATAGTAAACGGAATCAATTCTCTGATTTCCCTTTCTATTTTTTTCATTGTTAGTGTATAAGAATGCAACTGATTTCTGTGCATTGATTTTGTATCCTGCTACATTACCGAATTGTTGTATGAGTTCTAGTAGTTTGGGGGTAGAGTCTTTTGGGTTTTCCACATAGAGTATCATGTCGTCTGCAAAGAGAGAGAGTTTGACTTCTTCTTTGCCAAGCTGGATACCTTTTATTTCTTTCTGTTTCCTGATTGCTGTTGCTGGGACTTCTAATACTATGTACACCTTTTGGGGTAGCACCAGGAGCTTAATATTTTGCTTTTTCCTGATTTTGGGGTTTTACAGTTTTATGGAGACCCTTTGATATTGTCTTTTTGTTCTGTCTTGTCTTCTGGGGGAGGGGACTGCCTCACTGTTTTTTAGTCCCTGTTACCAGTACTGAGTCTCTCCGCCCCCTTTCTAGAGGCTGGGCTCCATGGCAACCAGGTTTTCAGGCTTTTGTTCTCTGAGGGATTTGTTCTTTTGCAGCTTTTTGGAGCTTTTCAGAAAGTCTGGCCAGAGCAAGATGTCTGCACCCAGACCTCTGTCTGGGAGAGGGGCCTCAGTTAGCAGCCTTCTGAATGATGCAGGGCACACAGACTCTCTCCATATTTTCCCCTTTGTCTTGCCATTTCTCACAACCAGGCGCACCCACAACCACTAGTCAGAATGGGGCCTGTGGCCCCTGCTTGTGGTTATGTTCCCATGCCAGGGAAACCGCAACTGATTTCGGGTCGTGCGACCTCGTCTCTGCCCAGAGAGTCTCTGTCGTGCACTCCCATGCAGGAAAGACTGAGATCCCGTGGTCCGCAGGTCGTGTGCAAGTCTGCAGTATCGCCTCCCTCACGGGTTGCATGCGCTTTACCCAAGCAGCAGGAAAAAAAGCGGCAGAAAGAAATTGGCAGTGAAAAAAAGTGGCAGTTTTAAAGATGCTCCATACCACCAGGTTCCCTCACACACAGCAACGGGGAGCACTTTCTATCCCTGGCTGGTGCCGTAGTTTTATATCCCTGACAATGGTGAAGACCCTTTGCTTTTGAGTGCTTTTAACCAAACTGCAAGTTGATGCTGGTCCCTGAGCACAGGGCACTTTCATATTGGGGTATTACTTTCCAATGGGTCACTTCTGGTGGCTCCCCCCCCTCCTATTTCTCCTTTGAAATGTCTGAGCACCCCTGCTTTGCTTTACCTCTCTGCTGATGCTCTTCTGCCCCCATAGAGATCCAGAAGTGTGTAGTCTTACATCTCAGGCTGATTTTATGGGTGTTCAGATTGTCCTGGTAGATAATTCAGCTCATTTCAGGAGACCTTTTGAAACAGGGTCTCCTACTTCTCTGCCATCTTGCCTCTCCTCAGGATTTTCCAATTTTTTTGAATGAGGCTTGGATGGCTATGTATATCCTCCTTATGACTGCCTTTGCCATATCCCATAGGTTTTGGATCGATATATCTTTATTCTCATTTGTTTCCATGAAATGTTTAAGTTCTTCATTGATTTCCTGGTTGATCCAAACATTCTTGAGCAGGATAGTCTTTAGTTTCCAAGTGTTTGAATTCCTTCTGAATTTTTTCTTGTGGTTGAGGTCCAGTTTCAAGGTATTGTGGTTAGAGCATATGCAGGGAATACACTCAGTATTTTGGTATTGGTTGAGCCCTGATTTGTGACCTAGTATGTGGTCTATTCTGGAGAAAGTTCCTTGCTGGGCACATTATCCTTGGTTGCTTATTTTTTTCATTTAATTTTCTGAATATGTCTTGCCAGCCCTTTCTGGCTTGCCAGGTTTCTGTGGACAGATCTGACATTATTCTGATGGTCCTCCCTCTGTACGTAAGGGATCTCTTCCTGCTAGTTGCCCTTAAGATATATTCTTTGAATTTATGATTCATGAATTTCACAATTATGTACCTGGAGGTTCTTCTAGCCTCACTTATCTTGGGGGTGTCCTGTCTACCTTGTTCCATTCCCTAGAGTAGGGAAATTTTCATCCATGATTTGTTCAACTATATCTTCTAGTCTTCTCTCTCAACTCCCTCAGGGATTCCATAATTCTGATGCTGGAGTGTTTCATGGCATCATTTATTTCCCTAATCCTGTTTTAATGGGATTTTAGCTGTTTGTTCCAAGACTTCTTCTGCTCCTCCTTCTCAGTCAGTCTGTCTTGTACATCAGTAATGTGATCTCCTGCTTCACTTACCCTAGCTATTAGAGTATTTAGATTAGGTTGGATCTCATTGATACCTTTTTTTAAAATTTATTTTCAGTGTTCCAAAATTCATTGTTTATGCCCCACACCCAGTGCTTCATGCAATACATGCCCTCAGTGTCCACCACAAGGTTCTCCCATCCCCCCAACCCTCCCCTCCAAGACCCTCAGTTTGTTTCTGAGTCCAAAGTCTCTCATGTTTCATTTCCCTCTCCGATTTACCCTACTTCCCATTTCCTTTCCTTCTCCTACTGTCCTCCATATTACTCCTTATGCACAATAAGTAAGTGAAACCGTGTGATACTGCACCTCCTCTACTTGGCTTATTTCACTCAGCATAGTCTCTTCCAATCTGGTTCATGTTGCTACAAAAGTTGGGTATTATTCATCCTTTCTGATGGAGGCATAATATTCCATTAGTATATATGTACCATAACTTCTTTATCCATTCTTCTCTTGTAGGACACCTTGGCTCTTTCCATAGTTTGGCGATTGTGGCCATTGCTGCGATGAACATTGGGGTACATATGGCCCTTCTTTTCATTACATCTGTATCTTTGTGGTAAATACCCAATAGAACAATTGCAGGGTCATAGGGTAGCTCTATTTTTAATTTTTTGAGGAATCTCCACACTGTTTTGTCAAGTGGCTGCACCAACTTGCATTCCACCAACACTGTAAGAGGGTTCCCCTTACTCCGCAGCCTCTCCAACACTTGTTGTTTCCTGTCTTGTTAATTTTGACCATTCTCACTGGTATAAGGTGGTATCTCAATGTGGTTTTTATTTGAATTTCCCTGATAGCTAGTGATGATGAACACTTTTTCATATGTCTGTTAGCCATTTCTATGTCTTCTGTGGAGAAATGCCTCTTTATGTCTCCTGCCCATTTTTTGATGTGATCATATTCTTTTTGGTTGTTGAGTTTGAGGAGTTCTTTATAGATTTTGGATATCAGCCCTTTGTCTGTAGTGTCATTTCCAAATATCCTCTCCCATTTTGTGTGGGTTGCCTCTTTGTTTTGACTGTTTCCTTTGCTGTGCAGATGCTTTCTATTTTGATGAAGTCCCAAAAGTTCATTTTTGCTTTTGTTTCCTTTGCCTTTTGAGATGTATCTTGAAAGAAGTTGCTGTGGCTGATGTCAAAGAGGTTACTGCCTATGCTCTCCTCTAGGATTTTGATGGATTCCTGCTTCACATTGAGGTCTTTCATCCATTTCGAGTTTATCTTTGTGTGTGGCAGAGGAGAATGGTCTAGTTTCATTCTTCTATAGGTAGCTGTCCAATTTTCCCAGCACCATTTATTGAAGAGACTCTTTTCCACTGGATATTTTTTCTCACTTTGCTGAAGATGATTTGACCATAGAGTTGTGGGTCCATATCTGGACTCTCTACTCTGTTCCATTGGTCTATTTGTCTGTTTTTGTGCCAGTACATGGTATCTTGGTGATCACAGCTTTGTAATAATGTCTGAATCATTGATAACATTTTTAACCTCTGCCAGTTCAGCTTTCATTTCTGCCCTTAGAGCTTCTATCTTGCCACTAATGGTCTTTTCCAACTTAGCCATTGCTTGGATAATTGCTACCTTGAATTCTATTTCTGCCATATTGTTTGTGTTCATATCCAGTAGTTCTGTGACTGGGGTTGAAGTCTCTGAATTTTTCATCTGTTGGGTGTTCCTCCTTTGAATCATTTTGGTGAGAGGTCGTTAAGGGGATGTATAGCTAAATATATCAACCATGATCCAGGGGAGTTGCCCATTAGAAGGTTTTAGAGCAATCAGAAGTCAGCACAAAAATGGAAGATGAGAGAAAAAAGAGAGAGAAAAAGAGAAAAGAAGCAAAATATACCCGGACAAAATGGGCCCTAACGGTAGACACCAAAACAGAAAAGAATAAACAAAGAGACAATTCGAAAGTAAAAGAAAAGGGAGAAAAGCAAATAGCAAAACCCAGCCCAAACAACCCCCAAGAACAATATTTATATATTACAAAGGCAAAGCAAATACACAGAAACACTGACAGGAGAATAGGATGAGAAGGTGAGTACAAAACCTCGTAATGGGCAAGGAAAAGTATTTCTGTTCCTCCTGGGTGTATCTTGTCATTATTATTAGAGGACTCCACTTCCTAGAGATATAGAGAAATTAAAACTAGTTTATATATAGGAGTAGCATTGAATAGGAATGAAGGATTATCTTGAAGCCTATATCTATATGTATATTTAAAAGAAAAAACAAACAAACAGGTATATCTATCAAAAAATTTCAAAGTAAAACGTTATTATGGAATGTATTAAATATCACGTTATAATAATAAGTGTGTTAAAAAATAAAAGAACAAGAATTGTGAGAATTAATTTAAAATTTAAAATGAAAACTTAAAAATAAAAATGAAAAGAAATTTTTTAAAAATGAAAAGCTGTATCTATAAAATATACAGGTTTTGGGGTAGTACTGGGAGCTTAATACAGTGTTTTTTCCCCAATGTTGGGGTTTTACAGTTTAATGGAGAGTCTTTGGTGTTTGTCTTCTTGTTCTTCTGGCTTGCCTTCTGGGGGAGGGGCCTTTTGTCTTGTTATTCAGTCAGTCTGGCTTGTGCTGAGTCCCCTGCCCTCTATCAAGGGGCTTGGCTCTACGGAAACTGGGTTTTCAGGCTTTTGTTCTCTGGAGGTTTTTGTTGTTTTGCAGCTTTTTGCAGCTTTTCAGAAAGTCAGGGCAAAAGTCAGCTGTCCACACCCAGATCTCTGTCTTAGAGAGAAACCTCAGTTAACTCCCCTCTGGGGCACACAGACTCCCCCTCTGCACTCTCCCCTGCACCTCACCACCTCTCACAGGTAGGATGCACCCCCTTCACCAGCCAAAATGATGCCCAAGGCCCCCGCTTGTCCCTTTACCCCCGTGCCACAGAAACTGCAAGTGATATCAGTTTGTGTGAGTCTGTCACTTTTGGTAGGCTATCTGGATCCCACACCCACGCCTGGTGCTCTCTGACCTGGCGTCCCACACATCACACAGAAGGCTGTGGGAAGAGTAACATCTGGGCACAGGTATTACTTTCCAATGGGTCATTTCTGGTGGCTTCCTCCCCCTCCTGTTTCTCCTCGAAATCAGTCCTAGTGCTCCCGCTCTGCTTTACCTCTCTGCTGATGTTCTTCCGCCCCCTTAGAGATCCAGAAATGCGTAGTCTTACACCTCAGACTGATTTAATGAGTGATTTAATGGGTGTTCAGAGTGTTCTGGTAGATATTTAGCTCACTTCAGGGGACCCTTTGAAACAAGGTTTTCTACTTCTCTGCCATGTTGCCTATAATTTTTAATTATAGAAATCTGTATAATGAGACACACCAAAAAGAAAAACATTCTATGAGATAAAAATGGCAAAGTAGTAATCAATTAATGTCTGGAATATATACAGAATTCAAAATCAATTGAGTAAAAAAGAAAATTACAAATAAGAAATACATAAGAAAATAGACAATTGTGTTTAAACAAAGATGTTTACTTTCTTTAATAGGGAAATAATATATAGATTATTTTGTGCCCCTCTGTATTGGTTTTCTGTTGCTTCCAAAGTAAATGGCAAAAACCTCAGTGGCTTAAAACAACACACATTTATTACCTTACAGTTCTGGTAGTCAGAAGTCTGACATGGATCCTACTGGGTCAACATCAAGGTGTCAACAGAGCTGCATTCCTTTCTGTATGCTAAAGCTGTTCTTGCCTTTTCTAGCTTGTAGAGGCTTCCTATTATGCTTTCGTGATTCAGCTTATGTCACTTTAGGTTTCCTCCCATCTGAGGTCCCACCAGGAGAGGTGTTTTGGGATAGATGTATCATATCAGTATATCTTAGCATCTTTTAACTATATATGTGATTGTCTCAAAATACAAGGACTTTCTATGACTTAAAATGTGGGTCCTTTTAGAATTCTAACTTACTTTATGTTATAATGAAAATGCTGTCTTAATGCATTTTCTCTTTTATGGTGACAATTTTTTTTCCTTTAACTTTTGTATAGTCCTTTCACTGAGAAGATAATCTTGCAGTTCTTCTGTTGTATTCTACCTCTAACCTTGCTACCCATAGCAATAAATTCACTGCTAAAACTAGATTAGGATTCAATATAATTTAATAATAACAACTACAGAATCTTAAAATTAAAATCAATCTTAAATATTGTTAGCCCAGTTTACTTATTAGGGAGCTATTAGCATTTTGTGATGGGCAATGCTTTGTTCAGTAGTTTTCCACATATAGTAGTACATTTAACACACTCTTGAATTTCTTTCATTTGAACATCCAAAACACCCACAGACATTTCCAAATTTATCTTTTTTTTAAAAAATATCTTATTTATTTATTGAACAGAGAGAAACACAGCCAGAGAGGGAACACAAGCAAGGAGGAGTGAGAGGGGGAGAAGCAGGCTTCCGTGCAGAGCAGGGAGCTCAATGCAGGGCTCGATCCCGGGGTTCCAGGATCATGACCTGAGCCGAAGGCAGACATGCTCAATGACTTAGCCACCTAGGCACTATGGGATACTGGAAAGACAAGCCAAAGAACATGAAGAAAGTGACCAAAATCAGAGCTATGATGAGTGTAGAGAAATGGTGAAAACCAGTATTTCGTGACTCCCTTCCTCTCCTGTTTCCTTTCTATAGTTCTGTCATAAACTTATTTGCAAAATTTAACTTTTATAGTCAACTAAACTTTGTATCTATTTTCCAATATAATTGAGTAAACAACTCAATATTCCATTAGCTTCTTGATTTTTTTTTATTTTTTATGTATGTATTTTAATATTGTAGTGCATACATGAAACAATTTTAAAAATAAGCCTTAGTGGAGAAAATCATGTTTCACTCTATCTTAATAATAACCATTTTATTAATAGAAATATGTGTTGATAAATTTGCTTAATTATGATATAAAAGCAAGGATTTGATAGGTTAAAATGGATTAGTTATCAATTTGATGAGATAATTAATGAGGTAAGAAGTGATAAGTAATGAAACTTACTCTTTAAACCAAAAAATATTATCATCTAAGGGAAGAAATACAGTTGTTGTTTTACAGTGACACAGAGTATATATATACTAAAATTTGAGCCAGCAAAATATGTTTCTTGCCAACATAGTAGTAACTTCTAGATTTTTTTTTCTGGATCTGGGTGAGTGAGAGGATAGAACAAAACACATATGAAATGGAAAAAAAAATCCAAAATGTTTGCATTATATAAATATGTGAAAAATACGAGCAGTCATCCCAATCATTTGATTTCCTTAACAAACACCCTGAAAGTCTACAATATACATGAAAAACCTAAGTTTTTCTGGGTAAGGAATTTGTGGTCCAAGGGAAAAAAAAACTTGATGGGAAGCAGAAAGAACACAAATTAGTGATACAAAGCAAAATGTAAAACTACGAAAGTCCTGGGGATATGCAGAGGAAAATTTGTATCAACCTGTGAAAGAAACCCCTCTCCTTCTGCTGGTGACATCAGAAAGTCTCTCAGCATTGTGTACTTCAGTTGAAGTACAGGCTAGAAAGGATGAGGGCTGCACAGCCTGTGAATTGGAAGAACCAAGATCTGAGTCATTTAGAGCAGAGAGGAAATACAGTGCTTAGCTGGAGCTGATCCCCCAAAAAATTTTCTCATAGCTACAAAATATTGATGTACATCAGATGGTAATGATAACATTCAGGAAGAAATCAACTTTGCATCTCAATGAATATCAAGACACATGTGCCTGTTACAAAACAGAAGCCAACAAATACACAGGAATCTGTAGAAACTTAGTAAGACTAAACACCGAAGCAAAGCCAGTCTATAGAGATCTTTATAACAAACCAGAAACAGAATGAAGAGGCCACAGTTGCTGATTAGATAAAAGAGTTACATAGAGCAAGTAGTTGTCAGTGTCTATATGCAGTCTAATCACTTAATGATTAATATCAGTGTAATATTTTGTTTCCTACTAATTAAGCTTCTTAATATAATTTCTTGTAAGAGTGCCTGTCTAGTATTTTAGCTCCTGCTAGAAAGTGCTGGGAAAGAGGAAATATGCCTCCTGGCAAATGTCCACGAGAATAATTATCCAAAGAAATGCATGCCACAAATACAGCTAATTGAGGTATTATCTGCATAGGTGAAAACAAACCTCCTAAGGGTTTTTGTTCAATTTTCATTCAAAAGCTACTGCACCACAAATTTGTGTTTCAGGTGGGTTTGCTCTAAGCATATGCTTTTATTTAAGGTTAAAACAAGAATATAGACCGAAGAGGTCAGCAAAAGGAATACTAACTCTGAAATGGTGGCCTACAAAAATACTTAAGTTTCACCTAAACCCCCCTCTTCTCAGAGCCTTCCTTCACCCAGCCTCAACAGGAATACTCTCCTGTTCTTGAGATTCCAGTGCAAATAATAGCAGCAGCAGCAGCAGCAGTAGTAGTAGTAGTAGTAGTAGTAGTATCCCCTGCCTGTGCCTCACCTAACCATAGTCACCCAATGAACTTCTTATGGTCATAAGCTCCTTATTATAGCAGACCAGGAAGCTCAGTGGATGTTATCTTCTTTTAAACTTTCCCTATAGAACAGATACATATTAAGAAAGGGAATATATTTCTCCATTTTTAAAGAACACAAGGTCATCAAAACAACATGGAATAGGTGAGTTCTGGTACTGACAGGACTTATCCACCTGCTACACATGTCTTTTGTATTATAAAGCCCCCTGTGGTGATGTTTTCTGTAGCTATTATCAAAGAAATAATAGGTAAATGTTGATTATTTACTATACACCAGATATTCTGAAATACAGTCTGATTTAATAATTATGAGGGACTTTGTATATATTATCCCCTTTTTGCAAGTGAAAAAACTAAAGCCAAGCAATATGAATAGCCTGCTAAAAGTCACGGAGCTATACAGAACTATCGAGGGGTTGAGAGTAGCCTTGAACTCGGGTCTTATGACTCAAAGTCAGAAGTGAGTCTTTCTCATCAAAGTGGGGCTAATATCCACTCTGCACTCTCTCAATGCCTTGTTTCTTCAATAATAATAAAACCATACTAATAGTAGATAATAATAGTACCTACATCACAGGATTGGTAGGATGATTAAATTAGATCTTTTATGTTCAAATGTCTAAGTTATTTTATATACAAATATTAAGTATTCAATAAAGTCAACTACTATTTTTATAATTACAACCTGAAAGTATCTTATCCTCTATTCTTCCCTTTAATTTAATAATCTTACTTTATGCCAAGTACTGTTCCAGATGATTGGTAATAGATTTTATCCATAAGGAATACACAGACCTTGGGGAAATATCTATGAAATAAAAATTATTGAAAATTTATATGCTAAAATGGAGACAGGTATATGCAGAGCTTGATGGAGAGTAAGTGAATATGAAGTCTCAAATTCTGTCAGGGGAAGAAGATGGATAAAATGAGGCTTTATAAGGAATGTTGGCATTCACTAGAAATTAGAGACTTTCCCACCTAGTATTTTATTGATACTACTCTCCTTTCTTTTCACATGTATTATTTCTAATGGGAAATCCACTGTAATTCTTAACTTTGTTCCTCTCTACATAATTGTGTTTTTCTCTCTGGCTGCTTTTAAGGTTTCTTTTTTCTTTCTTTTTCTTTCTTTTCATCCCTTGTTTTAAGCAATTTGATCATGATGTGGTCTTGGTATGATTTTCTTCCATTTCCTTCTGCTTGAGGATCACTGAACTTCTTAAATCTGTAAATTTAGGGTTTTCATCAAATTTGGAAAATTTTTACCTCTCTTCCCTAGTTTTCTTTTCTTCTGTTCTTTTCCAGTTCTCCTTTGGAAACTTCACATATGTATGTAGGCTGCCTGACGCTTCCCATTACTCACTGACACATTATGGGTTTTGTTGCTCTTGTTGTTGGTTTTGAATGGTTTCTACTACCGAGCCTTCAAGGTCAATATTGTTTTCTTCTGCAAATTTTTATCTTTTATTAATGAAATTCAGTGTATTTTTATAAAGTGAGATATGTACTTTTTCTCTCTGGAAGCTAATTTGTATCATCATCTCTTCTCTGACTCTGCTTAACATGTTCAATCTTTTCTTTCTTGAGCATTTGCAGTATAGTTATGATAATTTTTAATTGCTTGGCTACTAATTCTATCTATACTGCTTCTGGATTTATTTCTAGTGACTGATTTTTTGTTCCATTATGTGTCATATTTTTCTGTTCCTTTACATACTTGGTGATTTCTGACAAGATGCCAGACATTATGCTTTTATCTTGTTGGGTTCTGGATGTTTTTGTGTGCATGTAAATATTCCTGAGCTTTGTTTTGGGATGCAGTTATGTTACCTAGAAATGGTTTGATCATTTATAGTTATTTTGTGCCTTGTGAGGCTGATCCAGAACAGTTTTCCATCTAAGGCTAATACTTTTATCACACTACAGAACAGTACTTTTCTGAGTACTATACCAAATAATCCATGAATTATGAAGTTTTCTACTCTGGCTTATGGGAGCACAATTATTGGTTCTCTGAAAATTATAGGGATTTTTTCCTGTTCCTTTTGAGTGTCCCTCTACTGACTATGAAGTAGTTTTCCTATGGAAAGACACTGATCAGTACTCAGTTGAAAACTTAAGGAGAACCTCTGTGGATAGCCAGAACTGTCTCTCTATGAAGCTTTCTTCTGTCTGACACTTCCCTGTAAGCCTTACCTTACCCTGTCTTAATTTTTCAATCTGTTGCCTCAGCAATTGTTATTCTCCACTTGGATACCACCTCTGTATGCTTCAGCCAAGAAACTCTCCTTGGGCAATAAATAGGGGTGAGAGACAATAGAACTCCTGGGTCACTCTAGAACTCAGAGGCAGGCCAATGAAGAGGGGCTTACAAGAGCGAAAAAGAGCCATAAGGTAATGGGAAAATAGGCACCTGGAAGGTCTTTTGAGTCAAGGGAAGAAAATACTTTAAGGAGAAGAGCAATATCAAATGATCCAGAAGTTCCAAGTATGATGAAAACCAAACAAATTACTTTTGGACTGAATAACATGGAGGCAATTGACAAAGTTGCTAAAGGCAGTCTGTGCAGGGTGTGGAGAGGAAGAAACTTGGTTGGGATAAGCCCAAGAGATAAATGAGAGCAAACTAGTATACAGAACTCTTTCAGGAGGTTTTGACATGAAGAAAAGGTGAGACAAGGAGAAGTAGTCAGAAAAAAAGGTAGAGTCAAGAGAGTTCTTATTTTTTTATTTTTTAAGAAGGGAGACATAACAGTATGACCATTTTGTGATAGTAATGATTCATTAGAGAGAGAGAAAAAAATGTTACTATTTGAAAGATGTTGAGAGGCTTTGAAGCAGTCTCTTCCAGGAGGTAGAAATGATGGACACTAATGCATAAATTGAGAGGCAGTCTTAGCTAAATGAATGGACAGTTTCTCATTCAGTGAAATATGGTTATCAATTTTTATTGGCAATAGCAGATGAGATATTGCAGGTTTGAGAGAGGAGCCCATATGAAGTATCTGGCCAAAGGAGTGGGGAAAAAAAGGACTAGGGAATTTTAGCCTGATTACTGGGCAACATTAACATTCTACTTAAGTTCAGTGATCATGAATATTAAGTGAGAATAGTCACAGGTTGTCCATCTTTCCCCACCTCCATTTAACAAGGCAGGTACTTGTTCAGAGAATGGATTTAAGCACAGTTATAATATTGCCAAAGTGGTATAATGAAATAAGAACATGGCAAGTACTTGAGGGAATAGTAGAATAGTATTTATAAGGACTGGTTATGGGGTGTGAACTGGATAAGAAGGTAAGAAGGGACATGAGAAAAATGATATATATTGAAAATTATAATATGGTAACACATACAGTACAGAAATTCTGTGTGCTTTGTGCATAAGGGTCAATGAAAGGAAAAAATAGTCCGGTTAAAGAATTGTTAGAATTGGGGCGCCTGGGTGGCTCAGTTGGTTAAGCGACTGCCTTCAGCTCGGGTCATGATCCCAGAGACCTGGGATTGAGTCCCACATCAGGCTCCCTGCTCGGCAGGAAGCCTGCTTCTCCTTCTCTCACTCCCCCTGCTTGTGTTCCCTCTCTGGCTGTGTTTCTCTCTGTCAAATAAATAAAATCTTAAAAAAAAAAAAAAAAAAAGAATTGTTAGAATTGGCTCACTAAGGAGAGTAGGTTGAAAAGACAGCAGGGGTCTGCAGAAAATCCTGACTGTGTAGTCTATTGGTCATTGGTTCTCCGCTGTAGCATTAGAATTACTTGCATGACTTGATAAAGCTCAGATTTCAGGACCTCTAGCCCAGAGTTTCTGATTCAATAAGTCTAACACATTCCTAGGTGAAACGTCCTGGATGTTAATCCAGGTATCACAATTTGAGAACCACTGTTCTATACCTATCAGAACCTGCATTCCAGTTTATTGCCACTTAAGAAAACAGAAAAGAAATTAACTCATATTGGAACATGAGTAGTTGAAAACAATTGAAAATGTTGGTTTTCAAGTAATTAATTTACATGTTTGCATGTGTATCATATATTCCATCAAGGATTCTTGTCATAATTCTGTAGTAAAAACATTGAAATTTATGTTGAGTTTTAGATGAATATCAAGCCTGGTACTCAACCACAGATCATGAAATCCTCTGTGTAAATAATGTGAAGAAAAATTTCCTTTGATGATAAAAATTTATTTCAGCTGTTAACTAGTATCTCTTTTCCTACTATATGGGTTAAATTTTTTATTTCTATTAAAATGAGAAACTGGAAGTTTTTTTCAGTCACTGGCACCTTATTTCAAATACAGAGTCTGTAAAAATACTTCCTTAATATTTAATTAAGGTAACCACCAGAAAATAGAAGAGTGCACAGTGACCTAACCAGCTGCAAGAAGGGACATGAGTAGGAATGGGAATTACGTTTTTTTAGGAATGATCAGTGGTGCGAACTGGGTGCAAGTGGTGCTGATCTTCAGGTACCTGCTCATAATTTTATTGATGGAGGTACATGATTGTTGTATTATCTCAATCTACATCTATTCAGTTCAGTCAAGCAAGGTGATTAGTATGGAGCTAGGCACATAATAGGACTTCCAAAATTACGGGAATGCTATCTGTCCACTGGACTAAAAAAATGGATAGTAAACCATGGCCCCTGGGTCAAATATGGCCACTACTATTACAAAATATTATTGGAACCCAGCAATACCCATTAGTTCACATTTTTTTCTATGGCTGCCTTCCTACTGCAATAGCAGATACTTAAGTTAGTGTGGCCCACAAGCCTAAAATATTTACCATCTGACACTTTCAGAAGAAATTTGCTGCCCCCTGACAAGATTATGGATAGCATGAGCCAGGTGTTTTGGATTCCTCTGTGTCTTGCATGCCAAAAACTAATCATTCTTATTCTAATATTTAAATCAATCAAAAACCCAATAAAGCCAGAAAAATGCAATTTAAAGGCATCTTATGTACCTTTTCATATTACTGCATCTCATAAGCAAATTGATGGAACCTCTTGGGGCATGTATTGTAGATGTTATGTGTAGGTTACTTTCCCACCACTCTATTTAACATGTTTTTTATTTTTATTTTTTTTAAGATTTTATTTATTTATTTATTTGACAGAGAGAAACACAGTGAGAGAGGGAACACAAGCAAGGGGAGTGAGAGAAGGAGAAGCAGGCTTCCTGCCGAGCAGGCAGCCCCATGCGAGGCTGGATTCTGAGTCTCCGGGATCATGACCCAAGCTTAACGAACTGAGCCACCCAGGCGCTCCACATTTTTTTTTATTTTAGATAGCATATTACAATTTCTTTAAAAATCTAGCAGTAGAATAGGGATCTTTTCTCTCTGTTTCTCACATCTTTCTCTCTCAAGAAGTTGGATTTAAAGCATGATGTTCTCATTGTTATCTATAGATGTGGCAATCACACTTTTTATTTTCCTGTTTATTTATCCCAGTTTCCTACTTAGCGATTATGGGATATCATAGCATGGATTAAAAAAAAAGGAATAAAATTTTTTTTTTTTTACTTCCTATTATAGACCAGATACTGAATTGGTAAATTATAAACACAT
This sequence comes from Spilogale gracilis, assembly GCA_004023965.1. Lineage (NCBI taxonomy): Eukaryota > Metazoa > Chordata > Mammalia > Carnivora > Mephitidae > Spilogale > Spilogale gracilis. The sequence goes on from PITA01025404.1 coordinate 14,991, forward strand.
CTGAATTCACTCAAAACATTTTATGAGGCAGTTTCTCTAGCTTTCTCTATCACAATTTCTTGAGGCTCAAAATAGGTTAAGATCTGAGAAATAAACCAGATCAATGAGATAAAAAGCCTGTGTTTTCTTCACTATGTCTGTTAACATATTTTATACTAACCATTGAGTTAAGAGAACTGTCTGCTATGGGAAGATAACTAAATATTCTTATTTTTAATTTCCAAAATCTCAAAGATTAGGAGTCATCTATAATATATGATCAAGGTTAGCACTAAATGCACATGGATATAAAAACCTAATAGTAATTTGAGACATCATAGGAAGGCTGCATGATCTAAAGAAAGTCAAGTATTTATTTGTTGTTTTTTCAATCATAAAAATATTTATTGGGCTCCTACTCTGAGCCAACCCAATTCTGTGTTCAGAATTCAGTTTTGAACTAGCCAGTCATGGACTGAATGTTTGTGCCCTGTTCCAAATTCACATGTTTATGTCCTAATCCCCAATCTGATAGTGTTTGTTGGCAGGGCCTTTGGGAGGTAATTAAAATTTGAAATTGAATTAGGTCAAGTGAGTGGAGCCTCATTGACAGGATTAGTGTCTTTATAAAGAGATGACAGGTCTGAATAAACTGTCTCAACAATGTGTGAACAAAGCAAGAAGATGGTTGTCTACAAAGCAGGAATAGCACTTTCACTAGAAAATCAAATGTGCTGGCACCCTAATCTCAGACATTCCAGCCTCCAGAACTATGAGAAATAATTTTCTGTAGTCTAACCCCCCCAGTCCATGGTTTCTTGTTATAGTAGCCCAAACTAAAGTAGACATTGTCCCTGTAGTTATGGAATTTTTATATTAAAGGTCTGAGATCCTATAAAGGCCTGCATGTCCTTTTTATATTTACATTAATTCATAGGTTATAAAGTGCTCTCAAAACATTATATGCTTATTTCATCTGTGTAAAATAGGTTTTATTATTTCAAACATCCAATGGTATATGAGCCTCATATGTAACAGATTTAAGTAGCATATCCATAGCTGATGTATGGAAATGTTGGAATAAAAACCTGAGTCTCTGACTGCAGAGCCAATCTTCCACACACTATACTGCAACAAACTCTTTTTAAAATGAAAATAATCTCATAGTTCACTTTAAACAATATATTAGGTGTTATTCTCGTGGTAGATAAATTTTTGTCTTAAAGGAATTCTTTGTTCTAATTGAAATCTAAATAGCAGAATAGCAGAATGCTAGGACTAGACTCCTAGAGATTATTTCAACCTAAATTACTCATTTTGCAGATGAAGGAACAGAAACCTAGGAAAATACGGGAATCGTAGCTCATCAGGGAAGGAACCAGTAAGCTTCCTAACTGTAGTCAGCCCTCTTCCCAGCACCCTAGGAAAACTTTTTCCTACGATTAGTATTCCTGCTATTATATGCTGCCTTACTGTGTTTAATGAGGTTGTGCGATCAACTTTTATATTCTAATAATCCAGCTCCATTTGCCCGGATGAAAAATTTTGTTCTCATCTTTTCTTTTATTCACCAAAATGCCAAAGAAAGCCCATACTGAACTATTACATATCCTAAAATGTTATGGCTCACATTTATGTTCTCTTGTTCCAAGAGGGAAAAAACACTATTAAATTATAACAAATCTGTTTGTAATATATTCCACAGCTTTACGATAGCCTGAAATATGAGCTTGATGATAGGCATCTCCAAATAAAATCACATAATTTCCTCTGTTCTCTGCCTATTTGGACAGTTGGTCGATGCCTTCACTCATCTGTAAATACTATGTGGTCTGTGTTATACAGCACGGTTTGTTTCAAAATCTACAAGGACACAAATCAATAACACTGCCTACCATTTTTTAACATTAGATTTGAAAAGTACTGAAGTGTCTGGACAAATTTACTTTATTACAGTCATAATTTGGTATATGTGTATTGTGTATTTATATATATACATGTTGCCTTCTCCCTTTTCATATTCTTAACGGCCAGTGATAAACATTTCAGAAATATTACCATTCTTATTCATTTTTATTGCACTGGTTAAGGAAAGTATTTATATTTTTGCCACTCTAGAAAACATTCAATCCCAGTGTCACTGTAGAGGCCAAAATGAATAGCTAGAGATAGTCTTATGGTATGGATTCAAATTTAAGCTTAATCACTTACAATATTTGACTTTGGACAAGTAACTTAGACTTCCTGTACCTCAGTTTCATCAAATTAAAAAAAAGTGGGGCTAATATTACTTCTCAGGATAGTTTGTAAAGATTAAGTGAGATAACCTATATACACTTGGCTCCACTCCTGGTACACAGCAAGCACTCAATTACATTAACTATAATCATAATAGTGATTGACAACGATCATGACGAGGGTGTGGATTATGGTTTAATTACTCAGATTACGAATGTCCAAGTCAACAACAAATTACCAGAATCAGTTCTATATTATTTAAGTGTCCTGTATGGGGGAACTCATACAGATTTCCAGTGACCATGTAAGATCATTACCTATGAATGCATCATGCTATGAACACACATTGTAAGACCAGAATTACCAATAGAGGACCTGAAGAAGCAATAATTAATACAGTGTATTTAGAAAACTCACTATAGGTGTGGATTTGTGATAGAGAATATTAGTCATATGTAAAATTGTATAAATCCACCCATTTCTTGATAGGCAAACCAAATGGGGACTATGCCAAGGAACAGGCCCTTAATTTTAGGAGAAAGAATACTAGATTATGTCCAGGAGAAAAAAGGGGGTGGGGGGACAAATGGCTAAAATAATAGTGTACACAGCAAGTTATCTAAGGTGTGGGCATGACAGTGACTATGGAAACATTATGCTTAGAGAATCACAGGAGATTACAATGAAAAACAGAAGACAGGAGTGGGTTGTTATCTGGTTTAATCCTAGAGAACTCCATCTGGGGGGTTTCCCTGCTTTCATTTAAAAAGGGCCATGGTAGGCATAACTGGAGATAGGTAGATTAAGGATTGTCAGCTGAAGTCTGTATACCTTCAGTTATTTACCTAAGACAGCAAGCTTGTTAGTTGATCTAGTTTTAAAACCCGTGTATGCTTACTCAGAATTCTGAACTTGTTCAATTAGATCACATGAAAAATGTTGATTCAGACTAAGTCACATATGATTAGAAAGTACTTTCATAAAAATATCTTCATTTACTAACATGATTCCCATTTATCTCATGATCCTAGACCCTTGTAGCAAATTTTGCCAATTAAAATGGTCATTATAAAAGAATTTTAAAAATTATCAGTTTCCACTAAATATAAAAGAGACATTAATATGTTTCTATGTTAGTCTTTTAGAAGTGTACACATACTTGAATACTACTTTGGACTTCTATAGTTTTCTAACTTATTGGTTTCAATTTGAAATCTTCTTTATCTGTAAATGTATCTAACAGCTGTATTAATACCCACTGCATAACCCGTTATGAGTCAGAACACATCAAACTTCTGCTCAAGGTCCTTCATGGCTTCTTCGGTAAAAACCAATGTCCTTAGGAAGGCTACAATCCTGTCCATGAGCTGATTTGTATTTTCTCTCTGGCCTCTCTTGCTCATGGTGCTCCAACTATTCTGGCCCCTTCATCATTTTTTTTTTAATATTTTATTTATTTGACAGATAGAGAGAGATCACAAGTAGGCAGAGAGGCAGGGAGAGAGAGAGGAGGAAGCAGGCTCCCTGCTGAGCAGAGAGCCCATGCAGGCCTTGGTCCCAGGACCCTGAGATCATAACCTCAGCCGAAAGCAGAGGCTTTAACCCACTGAGCCACCCATGCACCCCTCTTCATCATTCTTGCTGCAGTGCCTTGTATTTGTTTTTTCCCTAGTTGTCATTCTCTTCCTGACCCCAGATATCCACATGGATGACTCTCTCACTTCCTGCAGGCCTTTACTCAGAAGTTGCCTTCTCAATGAGGTCTTCCCTGGTCCCTGGAACAAACATTTCAATGAACTAGACAGATATTTCCTCTCCCTGCCTCACATTTTTTTCCTTCATTTTAATGTGTTATATTTCACTTACTTGTTTTATTTTATTTTTCTACTATCAGAATGTAAATTCCATGAGAGCAAGCTTTTGTTTTGTTTTGTTCAATGCTAGATCCTCAATGACAAGAACATTACCTACATTTAATGAGGAAATAAAGGAATACATAAAATATGAACAAATCAATATATGTATAGATTCTGGCTCCTTTAAAATTAAATTTAAAATTGTGTGACTTCTCTGCTAGAGACGCAATACAAAATGACTTTCCAACTATATAATAGATGCTTTAAAAAACTCTCTGGTATTGAATTTCCTCACACTGACATTTTAGGGGTGCCTGGGTGGCTCATATGGTAAGGTGTCCGCCTTCAGCTCAGGGTCCTGATCCCCGGGTCCTGGGATCAAGCTCCACATTGGGCTCCCAGCTCAGCAGGGAGTCTGCTTCTTCTGTCTCTGACCCTCTCCCCTGCTCATGCTCTCTCTCTCTGTGTCTCTCTTAAATGAATAAATACAATTTTTAGAAAAAAACTGACCTTTTATACTTAGCCAATTCAATTTCTGTCCATATGACTGAAAACATTTCTCTTCTACAAAATGTTCTCTTTGGCAATTTCAAGGATCTTCACAGTTTTTGCATCTATACCATCATTTTCACTTTTGGAAAATCCACCCTTCCTCCTCTTCTGTATTCCAGATCTTGCCTCCTTAAAGCCTAGCACCAGTTCCTTTTGTTCTAGGAACAATTCTCCTATTCCAGCTAGCTAAACCACTTTTTGATAATATGCATCTGAAGTATTTTTTATAGCACTGTCTTGTTCTGAAGTATAACATTTTGTTCATACTTTTAAATAACTGTTATTTATTTCTTATCTTAGTTGTTAGTCCATTGAAGTATCAGTGTTCCACAGTTGTGTGAAACCTCCCTCATGCTTAACTTACTGTCTTATATATACATGCTCAGAAAATATGTGTTGGTGAGTTTATTCTTATAGTTGTTGTAGCAACACAGTGGTTTGGTTTAAAAGAGCATTTAAATACAGTGGGATAAATAAATCAGTGGAATAGTCAGACTGGAGTAATCAGAAGTTACAGTCTCTGCCAACAAACCTGTCTCTGAAAAATAATTATCCATTTTATCCTCAATCCCATTAAAACATTTCTAAAGGATAAGTGAGTAGGCATGCTCTCAGTGTCATAGGATATGAAGTGGGAAGCTTTACCATTAAATCACAAAGGCAAAATATTATTCTCTCCCAATTTCAATAGCTAAACTAAATCTAATTCCAATGTTTCATGAATGAGAGAAGCAGGCAAGATTATTGGGCAGAATCTACTCTATTGCTTTTGTATCGCCTTTAAAAGGATAGTTGAGTCCAGGCTCAGGAAGGTACGTAATCCTACAGAAAAGCAATGTAACAAGCTCAAGAATAAGACCATGCACAATTGGGTACTCACTCCTGAGCTATTTATCTCAATTTTACATCTTGCTTGTCATTTTGAAAGGCATTTTTTTCTCTTAAAATCCTGTCTGTTTCTGAAAAGACAGTAAAGCTATATCCTAATATGGCAACAATTGCTGTAAATTTTTGTTATTTACTGAAATCATACTATTGTGTCTATTGTTCCTACTTCATTTTCAAGAATAAATTGCTTGAAGTGTGGGTTAGTACATAAATATCGCTCTGCAAATTAAATGGTTGTCAAAAATGTTTTGGGGAAATTGCATTGAAGAATAAACCAAAACATGGCATGATTTATCATGGAGCCTGTTCAACTCTCTAGTAGTACATCGAAAGTCAGAGAGGAGGAGCCCTTCCCCAAGCAGCTCTCTCCGTGAGTGTGTGTCTAAGCTCCCATGTATAGCTAGGCCAGTTTGCAAAGGGGCTGCAGTTATAAATGTTTTAAAGTGAAGTAATTTAATCTGAAGGAGGAAGAATTTCCATGGCTATGAGTGTGCTCCAAAGCTTGAGAAAAAGGAATGGCCATTGACCTTGTTATGTTAATTGATTCCCAATTAAGAGACTAACAGAATGTTGGCAGCTAATGACATGCAAACTAATATTGGCTTCAAAGTGTATGCTCTTAATTCCTGATGATGATGATGATGATGCCAAAAATACTGTATTACTATCTACTATGAAGCAGTGCATTAAAAGGACAGAGCATTCTAAAATATATGCATTTGATATTGCTTTGGAGGAAAAGCAGCAGGCACATACCTTTTGTGGAAGGTTATATGTCCAGAAGCTCTATGTCCACTTGGGGAAGGACATGATAAATGGAGAAACAGAGAGAAAAAACATGAAAGTAACTGTCTTCTATTTAAAAAGAAAGAAAGAAAGAAATCCAGCAACAACATTAATAAAACTCAAAGTCTTATAGATTAAATATCTTATATATTTATTACTTGGCTCACTAAATATTTATTTTGTGCCTCTTTGATCAGTCAGTGGAGAGATAGAAATAAATTTTATTTATCCATGTTTCTTTTTAGCTTCCATCCCAGCTCAGACTTAGCAAAATTGTTTCCTTGAGTAGAGATATCTAAAAAGCAAGCCAGGCAAATCCAAAGGTGATCAATATCAAAATAAATTCTAGAGTGTTTTTGGCAGTCCGTTCTCCACAGGTATTTGCTTCTCATAAGCCACTGGGTAAACCCTCCATTTCTCCTAATGGTAATTCATTTTCAGGCACATGTGACCTCAGGGCATTGTCTCTGTGGTGTGGTCCACAGACCCTAAGAGAGCTTATGCCTAGAGATCTTTTGCAAAGTTACTATTTTACAGTACTCTGTTGCAACATTTGTTTTCTGAAAAGTATTACACTTTCTTATTGGCATTTCTAACTAGAACCTACGTATATATTGCAGTAGGGCTTTGAGATTTAGACCAAACTATTTGTTATCTCAACCTTCCCCAAAGGCTTTTCATGTAGTCTTTGCCAAAGCTGGTTAGGATTTCTGGTGGAGCAGAAGGTGCTTCACTCTGACTACCATAGCTTTAACTTCCTGTTGAGGATTCTCAGGTATACCTGATCTCAGGAAATCAGATCTGCTCTTATCAATAAGAAGTACGTGATGATAAGACGTATCCCTGCACAGTACTTTCAACATTTCAGCCACAAGCATTTTAAAGACAAGGACTGTGTCTTTTGTTTTATTTTATCTATCTCTCTATCTTCCGTGATAATAAAAATACACCTATATAGTCACTCAATAAATGTGGATGAATAAAATTAATTAATTAATAAAAGAATTTATAGTTTATTTTAATTCATCAAATTTGTAAGTTTTCCTGGTCTTGCTATTGATAAATAAACACTCTTTATAACAAATGTCACATGTGGGCAAGGTGACTTTCATTATATACATAACTGTATATATAATACATAAGGTATTTCTCTTTTCCACAGACATGGCAGACATTGTCAAACATTCATAGTAAACTTCTTGCAGCTGAGCCATGATATAGCCATTCTCCTCAACCTAGATGTTCCTGCTTATTAATCTACTTTGGATTAGCCTATTTCCACCCTGACATTAAAGAATTTTTCATAAAACATATCCTGTTGTTGCAGAAAATAATCAGACCAGCAAGAGACCAAATGATACTTGGAGAAGTAGGAGAACTCAGATTTATTTTACGCCAGCGGACCTGGATGAGCTCGTGCTTGAAGTTCTGGGCCCCAGGTAGTGGAGTCACAGGGTTTTTTATAGGGAGGTACAAGGGGTCAGGTTCCAAGGGCAATGCTGGCTGCTGGTAGGTGGGTTTAAACTGGGGCAGCAGGGGGTTGCTTTAGACTGTTAGGGCAGTGCAGGGGACTTGTGGTGGGGAGCCTGTTTACAGAAGCAGAAACAACTGGTTATTCTTGCTTATTCTGACTACTGGGGTCTGCCCAGTGGGGTCTACTGGGTCTACTTTTGGTGAGCCTCTTCTGGATGATTTTCCTCCTCGTATAACTGGTGAAATCATCATGAAGCTGCAAAGTGACATTTTATGCACATGAAAGAACTAAAGGACTGGGCAAGATGAACTTGAAATTATCTATCTCGTCTATCCTTTAACTCTCCCCTTATTTCCTGCACCATATATGAACAATCTGGTAGAAATAGTAATTACCTCTTCTACTTAACCACCCATACCCAAGTAATCCAAGTTCTGTCAATTCTTCTACCTACATAATGTCTTTGGAAATTTTGCTCCACTTGTGGTTTTATTTTCTTAATTCTGGCTCAAATAACTTCTTTCCTGAATTACTTAAATTATCTCTTTTTGTCCCCCATTATTTCCTTTCCTCTAATTTGTCTTGTATACAGTTTTCGGAGTGAGCTTTATGAAATTTGAATCTTGGGGTGCCGGGGTGGCTCAGAGGGTTAAGCTTCTGCCTTCAGCTCAGGTCATGATCTCAGGGTCCTGGGATCGAGCCCCACATCGGGCTTTCTGCTCAGCTGGGAGTCTGCTTCCCCCCTCTCTGCCTGCCTCTTTGCCTACCTGTGATCTATTTCTTTCTGTCAAATAAATAAATAAAATCTTTTAAAACAAAAAGAAATTTGAATCTTATTACATTCTTACTCTACTTAAAATACATAGTGAGTCCTCATACTTACAGAATAGAATTCAAGTTATTTAATATACAATATAAGGCCCTGGAGGAGGAGGTGGTTATAAAATCTATCATCTGTTCTCTACACACCCACATTACAATTCTTTAAGGAAATATTTAACTTCTGTTTCTTTTCTTGATAACTTTGTGAATACTATTGCTTCTACCTGTCCACTTAAAATGCTGTTATACTTTCTTCATCTTATCTATTGATTCATTAGTGTGTTTCAGATTTCTGGGGATTCTCAAGGACTCTATTTGTGGCTGGAATGGACAAGTGGGAAAAAAGATACACAGGTAGGACTTACATATGACCCCATTAAATTATACTTGAACTAGTCAGTTTAATTTTTACCAATGTTCATTTTGGGATTCCTTTGCAGGAATATGTTTAAATACGTAATTTTTTACTCTAAAAAAAATTAATACCACTGAGCTTCCCTGACCTCTGTTAGATTTAGATTCCCGATTACCTTGGTTGGCCCACTTGCAAAATAAAAAACTAGGACACATAAGTATTTTTGAAATTTTTAAATTCATGTATTGGTGAACTTGGAAAACTTAGAGCAAAGAATCTATCAGTAATCATAATGTCCTTTTCAAGTATGTTTTCTAAGAAATGATTGGAAAATATTTCTATTATCATTCTCTTTATAGTGTTACATTTTGGGAATGAACTCTGAACTCTTGGGGAACCCATGGAGGAGCTTTAGAGATTCAGTGAAACTCTTGAAATAGTATGGAAAGTTTTTTTAAGCATTTCTCTAGGAAGAGGGTTCACAAGTTTCTTAGAGTCTCAAAAAATCCAAGATAACAAAAAA
>PITA01025405.1:0-24455 GCA_004023965.1 Spilogale gracilis
TTTTAAGATTTTATTTATTTATTTGACAGAGAGAAACACAGCGAGAGAGGAACACAAGCAGGGGGGAGAGTGAGAGAGGGAGAATCAGGCCTCCTGCTGAGTAGGGAGCCTGATGTGGGACTCCATCCCGGGTTTCCAGGATCATGACCTGAGCTGAAGGCAGTCGCTTAACCAACTGAACCACCCAGGTGCCCCAAAAATCTCAGATTTTTAAAGAACAATTCTTCTCAAAAAACAGCTAAATAAAACAATAATTTATTAGACACAGAAACAGCATGAACAAGATGTTAGCATGTTGTTCTCAAATTTTCTAAATTTAACAAATGCGTGTTAGCATGAATTCATTATAAATCTATTCTTGTATATTTGTAAAGAGAATTTTTAATAAGCAAGAAATACCTTTAAGCTGCTTAAGTTGTCTATAATAACTAAGAAAATTGGCTGCAAAACCACACATAAAACGTATTCCTCATGTTTTACCTACATAGGTTATCTTTGGAAAATGACTAGACATTTTCACTTTACCCCTACAGTGAGCATATTTGAAAATATTCATAAAATGTATTCCATTTTTGACCAGTGCATTTCACAATCTAACTATGCCAGTGCTTTGAATTTTGATTTAACGAATAAAGGAAATCATGTTTCCTAAGTATTTTTCAGTCATTAATTTGATCTAACCGAGAGCTGGTCATTTGGTAGCTTTCCACAGGGATTGCACTTTTAAGCCAATGTAGAACTGGTCTAAGAGGGAAACTAATGGATGATATAACATTTTAATTCAAAAGATTCCCTGACATCATGACATATTGATTTTTTGCTCTCAAATGTTTTTAAAGGCAACCAGAATTTGAATTATGGTCACTTTAAAACAGGTATCTGATAAGCTTTGACAGCATTATATAAGTTCACACCATTATTTTCTACAAGGAAAAAAGAAGAAAATAAATATACTCTTAAGATCATTATTCTCTTTGTCCTGTAACTTCATGTTATGAATGACTTCACTCCGATGTTATTCCACTTCCCTGTATTTGCTCACTAGCAGTTAGGGATTCTTTGATCTTCAAGGCTGTTATTGTATAATTGATCAAAGGTTTTGAACCTGAAGGTAGAGCATAAGAGATTGGATTCTGAAATGTCAGTTCATCCACTAACTTTGACCAAATACATTTCTGGACAGATTATTAAATTCAGGAAAAAAGAAAAAAAAACTTTTGCTCAATTAAGTATTTTTTGGACACAAAAACATTTTAATTGCCAATTACAAATGACAGCTTAGGCGTATATGCTTGGATTTCTTAAAATACATTATTTAATAGAGTTTTTTGGGTAATATTCATATAATTAATTGTTTCTTTTGTTATTAAAATTAATAACAATGCCAAAAATGTCATATTAATTCTAATCTTCTGGTCTGAAATTAAATCATGCTTGTTGAATTTTGAAGAGTTTGGGCATTATGAATTATGCATAATATTTCATGCCAGAAAAGTTCTGATACAGGTCATTCTAAAACCTTGGAAATGCAATGTTAGCCTTCACTCTGCACAAACTGATAGTGTAGCCATTTAAAAAAAAAAAAAGTGAACTTGTGAAGCAAATGTCATTTTAACCTCAAACTACTCTTAGTGTGTTTGAATATCCAGCAGTGATACTGACCAAAGATAGAAATGATATATTGCTCATCCCACTACGAAGGGAATACCGATTTCATTGCATCAACCAAGCTTAATTAAGTTGTAGTGGGTGCTGGTTAGAAAAAGTTTTGAATACACATTTTTGAGCTGCTATTTTATCTGAACTCTCTCACTCTCTTAAGCAGTTCATTTTTTTTTTTTTACTTTTCTATAATTTGTTTCTTTTTCCATGACAATAGATTTCAGCAATTTTATATAGCATATTTTGTACCCTAAAGAATGTATTTCTGAAAGGTTGAAAGTATCATCACAGTTCTAATAAAAATTGAGTTATTATTTTGAGCCATTTGATCCATTTGCAGGCATTGAGAACAATTTAGACTTCATCACTCCATCTTCTCATGCAGGGCTGACACCATGCTATTATCCAACATAGAGCTCTTTTACAAACCCAAAAATAAGTCCTGAATTGGTGAATAACTGACTCCACCACATATTTTCAAAAACTATACAATAATTACGCTCACATGGTTGATGCATACTGCATACCAGCTCTCTGAAAAATGAATATCAGTTTAATGGACATTTTATTTTTATGTTTTCAATTGTATTCTACTTCTTGATATTAGCTCAGCATAGCCTATAGCACAGGAAATAAAATGTCTCTGTTTCTCTCTCACTCTTTCTTTTCTCTAAAGTTGGAAGGGAAATTAACCTTTCCAGTAGTGTATTTATAACTTTCTATAGCTTGCAAACTTTAGTAACATTAACCTAAAAACATATCTTGATGAATATTTATGGGACAACGGTAACATTTTTATCTTCATTTTGTTGTAATTTGCCTTTAGGTAAAATGTGAACAAAACACAGAAGTTACAGTATACTGGTGCAGTAATAATTAAAAAAAAATACATCTTCCTGCCCCCACATATACTGGTATAATGTTAAAGCCCACAGAATAAGAAAAATAGTATCTGAAAATGTTAAATGTATGGCTTGGTTTTATTTTGGAGGTAGCATTCTTAATTTTTTTCAAATGACATTTAAAAGCCATTCTTTGAGGACAAATAAATCTTAATTATAAATTATAATATGTTTATCATAACCATGTAAAAGTGTATTTGAAGTTTTTAATTCTTACAACATCTGTACATCATTTAGAAACTCGTTGATTTAAAAAGTAAGCATAAGTTACTTTGTAAATGGAAAAACTTAACAATTGATTTTTTAAATAGGGCAGTAAATGTGTGGATTCATTTTTCATAGGTTTTATATATCAACTGATAAAATTCCTAGAGTGCTATTATTTTTGATACATGGGCTTGTTACAGATTTGAGGCAAAATACCACTCCCTCATCTTCTCTATTCAATGCTTCTCTCCTTGTGATTTTGGGAGAAGAAATGGTTTGTTCATTTCCTTTTTGATTCTCACTTAAGGTAATGATATCTATAAATCTAATTTGCCTGCAGAGCACATCCTTATGCTATGCCTTGGGTATTTGTTCCCTACAACGTCAGGTGTGGGCTTTTTGTTTGTTTGTTTCAGATTTATGATGCTCAAGCCAATGTCACTTAGATGGCTGAATATTGAAGACCATATATTGTTCTGTTCAGGTTCTATACTTTGAATATATGTTTTCATCCTCTTGGCATATACTATCTGGACATCACTTACTACTCACTCATTCATACAACAAACATTCTTGAATTTAGTTATGTGCCAGGTGCTATTCTGAGCACTAAGGATGCAAAGTCAAATGGAACACAATAAATACCCTGGGAACTCACAGCCTAGTGTGAAATTAAGAGCATAATTCAGGGCGCCTGGGCATCTGCCTTTGGTTCAAGTCATGATCCCGGAGTCCCGGGTTCAAGCCCTACGTCGAGCTCCTTGCTCGCTGGGAAGCCTGCTTCTCCCACTCTCATTCCCTCTGCTTGTGTTCCCTCTAGCTGTGTTTCTCTCTGTCAAATAAATAAATAAAATCTTAAAAAAAATGAACATAATTTGGCAGTCCCATTTCCATGCAGGAGGTGTTGGGTGATTACACTGTGATCATCAAGACAAGAGGCATCTGGTTTCTTTTCCTTTTTGATACAGTAATCAAAGCTCCCCTGTAAAAACATCAAAGAGCTCCTAATAAGGGTAACATATTAAAATTTGTCAACTCATACAATTCCCCTCAAAGTCCTTTACCAGATCATCTGTGGACACCACAGAGAGGAGCACTACCAGGAAAGAGGAATGTGAACTATACCATGGGCCCCAAGTACGGGGGACAGGAAGCAAATGTCCAGAGAAAAGATATATCAAGGATATGCTGAGTGTAATAATACTGCATGTTGCAAATATGAGAAAAATCACATTAGTTATTTCGGTTCAGATCTTTTGTTCTCATGTAAAACCTGCGTAGGAGCATTTACTCTTAAAAGAGCAAGGAGTACAAAATCTTGCCTGTATCTATAGTAGAAGAGCTATTCACACAGTACAATCAGATTTCTTGTCTGTGACTTTTCCTAGCTCTTATATTAGAAACTTCATTAGGGTACAGCTAAAAGCTCACCAGCCTGGGGGATGTGCTAAGGTGATATTAGAGTAAGTTGGTCACTGGATGTGTTTATCAAAAGAAGGGAGCCCACTGCAACATCCAATGTTTCTCATGCAATAAAACAATTCTCGTGGCTGGTACTAGTAGAGAGTAGAAAGCATATAAAAAGCCTGGATGCAGAAACCATGAGAAGGCTCTAAAAACTAAGCCTGAAGATATCAATAAACAAAACCAAAGATGCAAGACCTGAACTGAGAATTCTCATCACTTCATAGTTGGAAGCATAGAAATTATACAGCTATCTAATGTGTTAATGGTAAATTCAGGTGGACACATTTCCTGATGTGCAATAAGTACAACTTTCAGGGCCATAAATTAACCCCAGTGAACAGAATCTTGATAATTTTCTAGCATAGAGAAAGGGCACAAATAGGCACCAATAAAAGAAAATTCAAACTCTTTATTTAATGTAAATAAAAAAGCCCTCTGGCTTCACCTTTTAAAAATAGACTTAGTTTATCAGGCTAAAAACATTTCCTGACTGCAGCTAAAATGAGCATTGGCAAAACTCCAAAAGGAGTTTATTTTCTATGGAAGTGGTGCTCAAAAAAGAAAACTCTAGAAACTAATTAAAGAGCCAAAAGGGGAATCCATCACATCATCTTTCACTCAGCAGTTTTAGATATTCTGATCCATCAAACAGTCCAGCCTCAGGCCATGTGTCTTTTTTTTTTTTTAACAGAACATCAACACAGAAGCAGAATGGACTGGAAACTTATCAAGGAGGAACTAGTGGGCTGTGTTTTTGGCAAAGGAACTCACCTATTAAAACACCATTCTTTCCTTGAGACTTGAGTTTCTTTAAGAGTTTTTAAATCTACATTTGAATGGTGCAGGAAAAAAACATGTAGAAGAAATGCATCAAAAAATAAAATCTTAATATCTACTGTTATTATCAGTTTTTTGTTTAACATTGATCTGATATGTTTTATATTTGCTTTTGCTCCAAAATTAATTTGCATATGAATTCTGAATAATGGCCCTAGTGATAATCAAATCCACTATCTCCTTCTTTCTAACAATGCACACAAAACCTATGATTACATTTTACCCTTCATAACAGTCCTGCAAAGTGTTGTTACCCCATTTAAGATTAGAAAAAATGGGCGCCTGGGTGGCTCAGGGGGTTAAAGCCTCTGCCTTCAGCTCAGGTCTTGATCTCAGGGTCCTGGGATTCAGGCCCACATCGGGCTCTCTGCTCAGCAGACAGCCTGCTTCCTCCTCTTTCTCTGCCTGCCTCTCTGCCTACTTGTGATCTCTCTGTCAAATAAAAAAAATAAATGAATAAAATCTTAAAAAAAAAAAGATTAGAAAAAACTGAAGTTTAAATTTAAGTTCATCAGAAGTTTTAAAATCTACTGTGGTTAAACTACTGACAAGGACAGAATTGCAAAGTCTATCAAATTCTGAAGTCTACTCTCTTTAGACTGGACCATCCTGTCCTACTTAGTGCCAGAGGATGTGCTTAATATTTTCATGTGTGAAAGTGTTTTAAGTACTTTATAAATTGTGAATTAGATAGTAACATGTCTAGTTCAGATGAGGAAACTGTACTCAAGAAGTATTGTAAAATGTCAAAGTACACTCAGCTAGTAAACCTCTTCAGTTGCATTGAAACTCAAGGTGGTGTTACTCCAAAGTCCACACTCAATTTAATACCTATGTATCTACTCAAAAATAAATATTAAACTAACTTAGGTGCACCTGGATGACTCAGTGATTAAGCAACTGCCTTTGGCTCAGGTCATGCTCCCTGTTCAGTGGGAAGCCTGCTTCTCCCTCTCTTACTCCTTCTGCTTATGTTCCTTCTCTAGCTGTGTTTCTCTCCGTCAAATAAAGAAATTTAAAATCTTAAAAAAAAAACAACCAACTTAGATAAGTTGTTATTTCCAGTTTCCCAGATGTAACAAACAAAACAAATGTAACTTAAGTTAATGTGTATTTAGGAGCTCCCTTTCCCTTTTATTTCTCTAGAAAACCTACTTGTGCATCTTACTGGAAAAAAAAAAAAAACAAACCCTGTGTGTTTTATTATAGACATTCAGTTATCACTGCTTTGCCTGTGCTCTGCATCTGGAAGTCTCTCCATGTAACAGCCATATCATGGTCACTATTGTGTTTGTACAAATAGGAAAGCACAATGACTGATACTTCTTTCCCTAATACTCATTGTCAGAAAAATCCAGAGATAAATACACAGAGAATTTCAGCACCTATGGTCATGACAATTTTAAAGTAACTATGGCAGAAAGAAGCACTGACTCCTTAATTCTAAAATATTAGGAGGAGGAACTGGAGGACCCCAAATGTGTGGTTTTTCTGTGTCTATGAGCAAAGACTGGCATCACTGGGTGATGGAATTCCCATACCAGAAGGAGAAGCCATGGGCATGGTTGGGCTTCCAGGCCTTCATGAGCTACCAGTGCCGTCTGTGAGTGGCTTGTCTTTCAGTGGTTGAAGACCCATAGGGTGGGGGTTTCCTCATTGTCCTACCGGCCCCCACCAGCTGCAACTAGAACCAGGTTCTTATATCTTCTGCATCCTCCTAAACTCTCCGCCATGCCGTAGGCACAGAAACTTGCCATCCACTTGCCCACTGACCCAATGGTCTACTGGTTGTGGCCCCTGTGGTCTCCAGTCTTATTGGCCTCAGGCTGGCAGTGTTGGTCATGTCCTCTCCTCCCGACTGGCAACTTGTACCCACTCTGACTCTGGTACCCTGTAATAAACTTGCATCCCAAAGACAACAACTGTTCCTTTAAAAAATGGCTCTTGTGGGCGTCTAGGTGGCTCAGTGGGTTAAGCTTCTGCCTCAGCTCAGATCCTGGGATCGAGGCCTGCATCAGGCTCTCTGCTCGCCGGGGAGCCTGCTTCCTCCTCTCTCTCTGCCTGCTTGTGATCTCTCTCTCCCTCTCTCTCTCTGAGCTCTGTCAAATAAATAAATCTTTAAAAAAAAAAAAAGGCTCTTGTTTTAATGTGAAAATCTTCATCTGACAAATAAGTGTAATATGAAAAATTTGACCTGAATAGTAAAAAAAAAAGGCAAAAAATAAATATGCTTACAAATTGTTGCAGAAATAATACA
Source organism: Spilogale gracilis (assembly GCA_004023965.1). Taxonomy (NCBI): domain Eukaryota; kingdom Metazoa; phylum Chordata; class Mammalia; order Carnivora; family Mephitidae; genus Spilogale; species Spilogale gracilis. The sequence goes on from PITA01025405.1 coordinate 7,333, forward strand.
AAAGAGGGTAAAAAATCTCAATCAGGAAAACTCAAAATGTGGGTGCTGTTATGTAAAGGCTGTTCCCTTGCAAGAAAAGGGGAAAAAGCTGAAGTCCCAGTTTGATTTCACCACTAAAAAATGTACAAAATGAGAAAGAGTAGCTGAGGTCAAACACTGTGAGCCCACTATTTTCTTTTACCTGCCTACTTTCTATCTGAGGAAGGTTGATGACCACAGTGCAAAACGGCTGATAGTAGAACAGCCCCAAGTACCCATCAAGGAGTTCAGCATCCTACATTCATCTGCAAGTAAAAACTGTAATAAAACAAGCTTTAGAGAAGTCTGAGCTCTGCAGCTGGCTGGAACGATTTCCTCCGTTGTACTGCTCGGAATAGTTTACATCTTGTCCAGCAAAAGCATGAGCAACAACATCAAAAAAGGCACACATGCTTTTGCTTTGGAGGAAGAGTTACTAGACAGCTAGATATTGGTGACATGCTTTTCTATCAGTGGTGGGGGACCTAGGATAGAGAGGTTGTCAATGAATTGTAGACTTACAGATTTCATTGTGTAAATATGCCCTCCATGGCCAATTTCAAGCACCTGATGTGACTTTATTGAACACGGAACTGGAAAAATATATGCACGGTTAGCACACCAGGGCCAAAAGGAGACTGTAGAAGCCAGCTCTTGCCTGCAATGCGTATTTCTGTACAGGATCTGGTCCTTCAGCCTGCTTTCCAGCTTCATCTTCCCTGCCTTTAAAGTTCACTCTTGAAACCACTCTGGTCTTCTTTTCCTCTCCAGAGCCTTTCCTCTTAGTGCTCTCTCCCAGACTGCTCGTCTTGAGACACAGACCTTTCTTTTCATCCTTCAGAGGATGTTTCAAGTGTTATTTCCTAGAAGTATTTTTCCCTCCTTAAATAGCCTATGTTACACAGCACCAAATATTTTCCCACCCACCCACATAACTACCCATCTACTCAATCTTTTTGTTTTCTCTTTTAATTTTATTAACTTTGTTACTGTTATTGTGTTTCTGTGGCAGAACATAAGCTTCAGAAGGCAGGGAGTGTTCTGTTTTATTTACTTTTAGGCTTTTGGTGTGTAGTAGAGTTTTCAGAACATACTAGGGACTCAGTAAATACTTGTTAAATGGATAAGCAAAGAAAGAGATTGTTTATAAACGATTCAGTGAATGTACTAACTTGATGTTTTAAAAAAATGTTGGGAAGGATCGTAAGGGTTTTAAGGAGTAATTGTCCACAATTTTAGCCTGCTCACTTGTTATACTGGCAGCTTAAAAACAAAGGGAATGTCTATGAGAAATGGAAATTGAACCTAAATTCAGGTCAAGTTTTATGGAGACTCTACTATCTATCTGTTGGACTGAATTATGTTAAAATATTTTTAAAAATGTTATGGATTTCTTCATGTTAAAATTTTCATTTTTTACTTTTTATTATTTTTTTTAAAGATTTTATTTATGTATTTGACAGAGAGAAACACAGCTAGAGAGGGAACACAAGCAGGGATGTGAGAGAGGGAGAAGCAGGTTTCCTACTGATCAGGGAGCCCCATGCAGGGCTTGATTCCGGGTCTCCAGGAACATGATCTGAGCTGAAGGCAGATGCTTAATGACAGCCACCCAGGGGCCCCAAAACTTTTCATTTAAATAGTTACAAATACACAACATCTTCTTTTATCTAAAAGATATTAGAAGTAGATATGTGTTATTTCTGGGTAAAAATATCATTGTAAATTTTATTTCCAAATCTGAGATTTTTTTCTCCTAGCCTAAATGGGGTGCATGAAGAGGTGACCCTTTAAATTCTGTCCTGAGGTCAAACATGTGACTTGATAATCTCTGTGTCTTTCTCTGAAGCTTAGTAGGGCACTGCCTCCTATGTGTTACCTAATCTCTGTTTGATTCTATTTTCCCTTACTCTGTGCCCTGAGATTGCCCTCCCTCCAAATGTATTAGTGCTTAAAATTTGCCCAAGGCTTTGATGGTGCAGGTTATTCTATTTCAGAATTAAAATATCACTAAATACATTTGTGGGAAAATTAGGCCCAATATAATATTTAGTGGTAGTCCATGGCAAAATGGTTAGTTTATAGATTTAGGTTTGGGTGTCCAAGTCTCCTGTTGTGACGGGTTTCTGTTCTCTGAATCTTTTTGCTTACTTCATGAGGTGTACCAATCTCCATTTCTTATTTTATATTCTCAATGGCCTATTCCTCCATCCACTGCCTTCTTTTCCATGAATCTCAAAAAAAATTAATAGTTATGAATTTTATATATGTATCTTTGAATGTATAATTATTCACTAATTATCACATAGTTTAGCCTCCTACACTGTGCCAAGCATGAGGAGGGTAACGAAGAGGACTGAAATACACATAGGATATGACTTCTAAGCATTAAGATGCTTACTCTATAACATGGAATATAAGACTAGTAGAACGATGAATAAATACAGCCTTGGAACTGATCAAGATAATCTCATGGAGCTTCAAAAGGTACACAATAAATTTCAGATCAATTGTATTATCCTGATTTACAGATGGGTAAAAAAGGCTCAGAAAACTTAATTTGCTCAGTGTTTATACTCCCAAATTTGAACCTAAAACTATTAATCACCAAGACTCCTGGGTTAGTTTTTCCAAAGAATGTATAACTTGAGTTGATTAGGCCTTCAAAAGTTTGAATGGATTAGTGTGGCAGCTATTTGACTAACTCTAAATAGTTATATTCTAGCAAACCTCAGGAAATGGGTAGGTGTGCATTAAGACATACTGTCATTAGTAATATTAATAATAGCATTAATAGTATGAAGAGTGGTATTAATTGTAATGGAATTAGAAACAGCAGCAACACACAGCAATAGTAGAAAGACTGCTATGTGTCAGGCACTGTGCTATGTCTGCCTAAGTCTTTGTTATATAATTTGAGCCTAGTAATCATGTTTTATTGTTCAAGAAGTTGTGCTTAATTTTTGTGTCCCTTGGTTTGGTTATGGTACCTAGTTTTGTTTTGTTTTAATATTTACTTATTTATTTATTTGGTACCCAGTTGTTTGATCAAAAATCAGTTTAGATTCTGTAGGAAGGTATTTTTCAGATAACTTTAACAGGTATCTGCAGAATCTGAGTAAAGCAGATTATCCTCCATAATGTGGGTGGGCCTCATATAGTCAGTTAAACACCTTAAGAACCAAGATTGATGTTTCTCAAAGAGGACAGAATTATGACAGCAGACTGATTCAACTACAACATCAACTCCTACCAGAATTACCAGTCTAAAGATTTCAGGTGCTTGACAAACATGCAAGCTACTACCTTAAAATTAATTCCCCTCCCTGTCTATATTTAATTGGCTCTGCTTTTCTGGACTTCCCTAATACAGTTTCATTATTTATTGTTGAAGATTCAAAGCGAATAAAGTACACCAGACAATACATTTGTCTTCAGTTTCTTAGTTTTTCTATGAAAAGAGTCCTTGTATTTCAAGGCTCAACAAATTAAACCATGAAATATTTGGTACCTCACAAAAGTGGACTGCTGCAGCACTGCACTCCACTTCTGGGCCTCCCTGAGAGACAATGGTGAAGAGAAATCTCTCCAGTGGTTCAGCTTCAAGCAGCATACTCTGTTGTACATTTACTTAGAAAAATAAATAGCAGATATATGCGGTTGGTTATATACTGATTTGTAGGCTGTGGCAATGATTTGACTGGTTAGTCAGGGACTTTAAAGGAATATGATTGAAAAATTGGTGATAAGGAGGTCAGAGGAAGAGATGGAACTCTCTGAATGGGTGAAAAACGTGAAGATATTTCTGGCCCATATGAATCCTTACCCAAGAGTAAGCTCAGCAGAAGAGGATTTTAATTATCAGGTGGAAAGGATGAACTGTTCTATGCATACTAGTCAGCTTCTTTCTCTAGCCACTTTTGTAATTACCTAATGGGCTCATGAACAAAGTGGCTACAAAGATAGAAATGGAGTTCATAGGGGCGCCTGGGTGGCTCAGTTGGTTAAGCGACTGCCTTCGGCTCAGGTCATGGTCCCGGAGACCCGGGATCGAGCCCCACATCGGCCTTCCTGCTTCAGCGGGAAGCCTGCTTCTCCCTCTCTCAGTCCCTCTGCTTGTGTTCCCTCTCTAGCTGTGTTTTTCTCTGTCAAATAAATAAATAAAATCTTAAAAAAAAAAGAAAAGAAATGACACCGACTTTTACTTACCTGAGATGACCTGATCATGGCCTACTGCTGAGGGCTTGACCTGCTGACAGCAGAGATCAACAGTGAGTCCCTGACATGTAACATTTACTGGGGTGATGAGTCAGCTCCCTGGCAGCAGGTTGATTACACTGGATCACTTCTATTATGAAAGGGGAAGTCTTTTGTTCCTACTGAAATAAACATTTACCATGGATATGGATTTGACTTTCTTGTATATAGAGTTTCTGCCAAAACTACCATCTATGGCCTTACAGAATACCCTATCAAGCATTCATCAAGCAATTCCACACAGCACTATTTCTAGTCAAGAAAGTCATTTCACAGAAAAAGAAGAGCAGCAATGGGGCCACCCTTGAGGAACTCATTGGTCTTACCATATGCTCACCATCCTGCAAAAACTGGTTTGGCAATGAAGTAACCTTTGGAAGACTCAGTTAAATTGCCAAATATGGCAATACATTGTAGAGCCTGGCAAGGTTCTCCAGGAGGCTATATAAGTTCTAAATTGCAGTCCAAAATATGGTACTACTTTTCCTATAGCCAGGTTCATGAGGTTGAGAATTAAGGGATAGCAATGTGAGTGGCACCACTTACCATCACCCCTGTAGTCTCAGAAGCAAAATTTTTGTTTCCTGTTATACCGTTTTTTGTTTTGTTTTGTTTTGTTTTGTTTTTGCTGGTGTCGAGGTCTTAGTTCCAAGGAGCTGCATGAGCTTATCAGGAAAAAGTCAGACAATTCAGGTGGAAGGTGGCAGAGCTGTGCTTGCTAGTGAGGGTAAGGACTGGTGGTGGGAGATATGTTTATTTTTTTGATCCTTGAAATACAGGGACTCTGCATAGACAAATTAAGAAAGCAAAGGTCAATATACCACTTGATGAACACTGTTTGTTTTGAATTTTCTACAACAGACTATGAATCTGTATTAGTCACATTCTCCAGAGAAACAGAATCAAAACAATCTATGCATGTGTATATATACACATATATCTGTATATACTCAAACATGTATAAACATCACAACCTCTATATTATCTTTTTAATATATATAACACATTTTCTATATTATAGATTATATATAATAGATAGCAAAACATCTATATAACATCTATAATACAACACTAAGAATATATCTATCTATATGTATGTGTATATAGGCAATCCATCTATAAATATATATAATTAATATTACAATATTACTCAGCCTTAAAAAAAGAAGAAAATTGTGTCATTTGTGACAACATAGGTAAACTTGGATGACATAAAGCTGGACACAGAAGAATGAACATTATATAATATCACTTTTATGAAGAATCTAAAAACGCCAACCTCATAGAAGCTTAGAGTAAAGTAGTGATTACTGGAGACTGGTGAGCAGTAGAAACAGGGAGGTATTTTTCAAAGGGTACCAAGTTTAGTTGCACAGGTTAAATAAATCCTAGAGCTAGTGCCTATAGCATAATGTCTACAGTTAAAAATACTGTGTTGTATAATAAATAATTTACTAAGAAGAGTAGATCTTATGTGTTTTATCACCAAAACAAAAATAATGAATAAAGAGGACAAAAAACTTTTGGAGTAGATGGCTATCTTTATGGCATAGACTATGGTTATGGTTTCACGGGCTCAAGACTTACATATGCACTTCTAGTTGTATATCAATTTTACCTCAGTAAAGTGGTTTATAAAATAAACAAATATAACTGTGGGTTAAGGATTGAGTGTAGATATCTGAATAAGCTATATGGACCATAGAAGTCTAAAAAAATTGAAAAATAAAAAATGGTTTAACAAGGAAAAATGTTTATTTTATTCTTTTTTCTATTTGAACACCCAAGATAATATAAATGAAAATATTAAGACTTAGATGTTCCAAATCATGTTTAGTTGATATAGCTATATATAGATATATCTTTCAAAACTTTTAAAGTAGCTTATGGTTCTTCACAGTATTATACTTTAGGTATATTTATGATCTAGCTATTTTTAAAAGGTAGTTTTTATTTTTCATGTAAATGTAAACTTTGTTTTGTATTGTTTGTTTTTCTACATACTTTGATATGTCTGAATTCTGTGTGCTTTAAGACCACACACATATATATATATATATATATATATATATATATATATATATATATATATATATATATATATTGGATTGCACCCTTGGCTTTACCTTTGACTTATAAATTATTCACCAAATTTTTCTTTCCAAGTTGGTCTTTGAAGGTGGTATACTCTGAATAACTAAGCTGAATTTTATGGTAGAAGAGATGATTTTCTTTCTCATGCATCTGATATAGAAAACTTTAAAGGTGTGGTTTTATCCTTTCAGTATGTGCTTTGACACCATGATATGTGGAACAGAATTATGAAGACACAAATGCTATGCTGACATCTTTCCTTGAAAGTTGCTATACTTTGTTTTGATTTTTCACTTTTATAGAAAAAGTCAGTAATTTTTCAAATAAAATTATAGGTTTGTAATCAAAAGAACAAACAAGTATTCTCAAATATCATTATATATATATATATATATATATATATATATATATATATAAACATAGCCAATTTTCTTTCAAACATAATCAATAAAAATCAGTTGGGGTGTGTGTATGTGATGTGTGCACACAAAAAGAAAAACTATAAAGTTAAAGAATTAGAAATATCACTATCAAAATAGGTTTTCAAATTGAAACATTTAATTTTATGAATTTCTTAGGAGTATTTATGGATTGCCCGTGACAGCTTCTTGGTCCTAGATTTCATTTTTTTTTAAAGATTTTATGTATTTATTTGACAGAGAGAAACACAGTCAGAGAGGGAACACAAGCAGAGGGACTGAGAGAGGGAGAAGCAGGCCTCCCGCTGAGCAGAAAGCCCGATGTGGGGCTTGATCTCAGGTCTCCAGGATCACGACTTGAGCTGAAGGCAGTTGCTTAATCAAATGAGCCACCCAGGCGCCCCCTATGTCGGGGACGGTGCATGATCCGCCCTTCCCTCCATGCCCAAGCCACCAGAAATTCTGGTGGAGGTACTATGAAGATGAATGAAAGCTTTCCCTGCCTAGAATCCGAAAAGCCACTTACCCTGTGGGTCAGGGCAATATGTCCTTGGTGTGCTTATTCAAGACATAGTTCATTTAATCCTACTCCAGGTAATCATATCTCTGTATCTCTTATCTGTATTTCTTGATCCCTGTGCCTCAATGGTCTCAACTTCTGTGAGTTTAAGCAATCACTCTACCCTGCAGTAACAATACTAATCCTGTCTCTAGGGTGGGTGCAAAAGCAGTTAAAGATTTAACTGCACCACCCAACTTCCTCACTTGGGAATAATAAAAGACTGGGACACTTGACAGTCAAGTGAGACGGAGAGAAACTGAGAGACTGAGATGAAGCCATGAGACAGAGAGAGACTGAGAGCCTGCAGAGAGACTCAGAGACTCAGAGAGATATAGAGAGAGGAAGACTGAGAGAGGAAGAAGGAAGAGCAGAGCGAAGAGACAAAGCCATGAGACTGAGAGACTGAGAGACAGAGAGATAAAGGCAGAGGGCCTGCGAGGAAGCAGCAAGAGAGCCTTAGAGGAGAGAGCAGGAGATCTGGCAAACAGCAAGAGATCCTGCTTCGACAGACCTCCCGGCTCGGGTGTGTTTTTGGCCCCCAACACTCATCATCCTGCTCAACCCCACCTTTTTCCCCTGGCTGGACCAGGGGAGAAACCCCAAACCTCGTAGCCCAGGAAGGAGCTACACCCCTAGATTTCATTTTTAAACAAAATATCTTCATATTACTGAGTACCACTAGAAGTGCTTTTGACATTCTTTATTGAATATATGGAATCTTATCAAAATACCTGTATATTAAATATAGACAAATTAAATTTGAGCCATTAATGGGAGAGAGACAGCATGGAGTTCTTTCCATTTTACTGTTCTTCAAATAAATTGAGTTAGTTTATGAATGTTATTGGACAGGTATGTATGTTTCAGTGTGCTTAATTACATAGTAACAAAGTATTATATACACATATTACTTCTAAGCTTGTGTTCATATAAGTTGCAAAATAGATGAGAGTTAGTTAATGGCATGGAATATTTTGTAACAATCTTTTTAAAGATATAAATTAAATAACATAGCTTTTGTTGAAGGGTCAAGGCTAGACATCTATTAGGCACAAATTATTGGTAACTAGCAGGAATAAACAAGGTATCTGATATGTATATTAGGAGGTTAGAGTGGACAGCCGATCTTAAATTCAGTAACACCCTTGAGATCATCAGTACCAGCAAACAGACATAACAAACTGTCAGGGTGACTTCACAGAGCACAAAGAGAATCCAGAAAGAGTCACAAAGAACTTGAGCTTAACTTGAAGAAGTGTGGACACCAAGGGAACTATTTCAGGAACCTGCAGGGTGTGTACTAAATTTGTCTTTTGCCTCAGGAGTCACAAATTATGTATGCTATAAATGCAAGCTAGTCTCTCTGCTAAAGGATAAGGTTAAAGGGCTCTAGGAGCATCTCTTTGTGCACTGAGGTTTTTAAAAGGCTAAAAGGCTAAATGCTATCAAGAAAGAATAAGATGGGTGCCTGGGTGGCTCAGTTGGTTAAGTGGCTGCCTTCGGCGCAGGTCATGATCCCGGACACCCGGAATCGAGTCCCACATCGGGCTCCCTGCTCCAGGGAAGCCTGCTTCTCCTTCTCTCACTCCCCCTGCTTGTGTTCCCTCTTTGGCTGTGTTTCTCTCTGTCAAATAAATAAAATCTTAAAAAAAAAAAAAAAAAGAAAGAATAAGAGAAATAATGCAAGAGTAAAACCAGAAAGAAAAAAAATACCAAGGCGAAAGAGACAATACTAATGAAAACAGTATATAAAGACCTATTTATGGAAGAAAAAAATAAAGAAGAAAGTGTATATCTGGATTTATGAGCTATTACAAAGTCTTTCTAATAAAGACGAAATTGTGAAGATTAGAAAAATAAGCAGAATTTCATGGTTCATATACTAATAAAAGCCTAACAAAGACGAACAAAGCATAGGATCATTTTGCTAACTAATACTCGTCCATTCATTGACTCATTCAATTTCTTAGGTATTTTATTAATTCAACTATCACCAGGTTTTGTAGTATGTGGTGTCCCTTTGATGAAGAACATATGGGGCTTGATGTGTAGATATGACATGACAAATGACATGCTCTTTTACTGGAGAGTACACATGAGACATCAGAGAGATGGCCAAGATGAACTGCAGGGTTTTTTTTAACACTTTCTGCTGACCTAAATTGTTTATTTAGTGATTTTTATGATCTTGTGCAGCAAAATGCTTGAATTAGGCATAAATGTTTCCCTCTTTTATTTTTAGTCTAGAATAGAGATTGGGGAAGATGAAATAAGCTAAAGAAATAGAATATTGGGGGGTTAAAGATATTTAGACAATGAATTTTAACAGTAAATAATCTTATTTTTTATAAGAATAAGCTGAAGGAAAAAGGACAGAAAATAATTGGGTTGATTGAGAAACCATCAACTGAAAAACCAACATTTTAAGATAAACTGTAAATGAAAAATAAACTATAGGGGAATAAATTTCTGAAATTAGATATTATAGAAGAAATAAAGTATATCAAGTTGAAGTGGTTCCAGTTACACAACAATTTTTACTTGGGAATAATAAGAATAAGTGTTAAGAAATATTACTTGTGAATTTACATATGAATAGTTTGTACATACACCATGTGAATATTAATTTAAATAGGAAATGTAATGCATTCTAATGTCACAAATTGAAAATAATTTTATACACATGGGTCTAAAGACTAGGGAAGAGCAATGGTAAGAAATAACTTGTTCAAAAGAATCTTTAGAGAAAAAAAATATCCAAGAGTAGAATTTTATATGCAAGGACTATTGAACGAACAAGAGATTAAGATCAAGTAAGTATCAGTTACTTTAGTTGAAATAAACAAGATGTAATTTCATTCTGGAAATACAATCTTGGAGCCCACTCATCTAAAAACAAAAAAAAAGGTTTAGTTTTCTATCCTAACTTTAATAATAATATGTATGCATGACATAATAAATTTGAAGCTTTTGTCTCCATGCATGTAAAAAAGTCTCACCCTGATAAATGATAACATATGATAAATCACGTATTTATATTTTCGTGGATATTGAGGAAGTAACCCATAGAATTTAATTTGGAGCAAAAAATAAAGTCAGTGATTTAGATATAATGAGTAATGAGTTTCTCAAAGATCTCATTAATGTCAGTTTCTCTCAAATCCTAACAAATATTGTAAATAACAATATATAGCCCAAATATATGTCATATTTATAGGAATATGATAGTAGAAAAAATATGAATAGTGCTGGCATCCAGGGACTTAAGATGACCTCTATGAAATGAAAAGTATGAACTACTATGTGAATACACAGCAACTGCAACTCTCATGTAAGCCAGGGGGGGCAGAGGGATCCTCAGACTGTTGTTCAGCCAAGGGATGATCTTCTCCAAGCAACCCACTCTCCCCAGGTAGGGGAAGTACTGGCTCAGAGGAAGGGTTATTTTTGTCATTTTTGGCCTAGAGCATGTGCTTTTCTTTTCTTTCTTTCTTTTTTTTTTTTTAAATATTTTATTTGACAGAGAGAAACACAGCAAGAGAGGGAACACAAGCAGGGAGAGTGAGAGAGGGAGAAGCAGGCTTCCTGCTGAGCAGGGAGCCCGATGTGGGACTGGATCCAGGATCTCCGGGATCATGACCTGAGCTGAAGGCAGTCGCTTAACCAACTGAGCCACCCAGGCGCCCCGAGCATGTGCTTTTCTATTTTAAGTTATACAAAAGCACAATAACTGCTAGATAGGGCTCAGAAAGTAAAAAAAAATCCTTACATGTGTGTGTGTATGTGTGTGTGTGTATATTTATATATATATATATATCCTTGTGTGTATGTGTATCTATCTATCTATCTATCTATCTATATATCTATTTATATATATATATGTGTGTGTGTGTATATACATACACACACACACATATATATATATGTATATATATATATATCCTTGTGTGTATGTGTATCTATCTATCTATCTATCTATCTATCTATCTATCTGTCTATATATGGTTGAATTGTTTAAAGAAAATGTTAAAAAGTTGCATGAATATATATAAAATTATACAAAGAAAACTAAAGTTCCAAATGTGCTACACTTATTGAAAAACACTAAGGAAAAAGAAAGTACATTTTCAAATCTACAATAAGAGCAGAAAAGAGAAACAAAATATATTTTGGTGTGGAGATAATATTTGTATATTAACAGATGATAGAGGAAAAGCAGAACTTCTCAATGTCTCAAATTTCTCTTCTTAGTCATTTTTTTCACCAGTAATAAATATCCATGGTTAATATTCATGATATGAAGAGATGGATGAAACTCTAGATAAGCCAATATAGAGTAAAATTAACCTGCTGCTTTAAACATGTGGAATCGGGGCGCCTGGGTGGCTCAGTTGGTTAAGCAACTGCCTTTGGCTCAGGTCATGATCCCGGGGACCTGAGATCAAGTCCCACATCGGGCTCCCTGCTCCGGCAGGGAGCCTGCTTCTCCCTCTTTCACTCCTCCTGCTTCTGTTCTTTCTCTGGCTGTGTTTCTCTCTGTCAAATAAATAAAAATTTAAAAAGAAATTTAAAAAAAAAACATGTGAAATCACTATCACCTGGTGAATCACATCCCAGACTACAAAGGCGTTTCTATAGACAAGATCAAAATTTCATTATTAATAAACTTTATGAAACATGAGTGCCCTGATATTTTAAAATGGATAAAAGTGAATTTTGGAAATTACACAGTAACAAATTTGATGTTGATTCCAAGGAAAACCAGAGAAATATATATACATAGCATGAAGGTAAAGAATGGGACTCTATAGTTAAACAGATGTGGGTTTGATCTCTCATTTCACAATGTAATAGTCATGCGTCTTGGTGAAAATTAACTATGCTTTATAAATTTTTTTTTACTGCATATGCAAATCAGGAAGTTTCTGCCCAATGAAGTTGTTCAGAAGATAAAAAGAACTAATATTAGGTTATAGCTTACAATATAATTTGTATTGAAAATATGACTGTTGGGGCGCCTGAGTGGCTCAGTTGGTTAAGCAACTGCCTTCGGCTAGGGTCATGATCCGGGAGACCCGGGATCGAGTCCCACATTGGGCTCCCTGCTCAGCGGGAAGCCTGCTTCTCCCTCTCTCACTCCCCTTGTTGTGTTCCCTCTCTGGCTGTGTTTCTCTCTGTCAAATAAATAAAATCTTTAAAAAAAAGAAAATATGACTGTTAATAATAATATCAATATATAAAATGTATTTGGACAACCTGGAGAAAAAGTAAAGCAGAACTTCTTAATAGTTATTATGAGGTCACAAAGAATAAGCCATTCTAAATTGAACTCATTTCTAATTTTTATAGAATTGCTAAATGATAACTTAAAATAGAGCCATGTGCACACTGCATCTTGAACTCACAAAGACATTCGACAGGGCCTTTTAGAGCAGAGCACTTTAGAGAAAACAAAAGTGTCTTGAATAGAAGTTAGGAGTAGTCATAGATTACAACACAAAATATACTAACAGTGATAACCAAAGGTAGCAAAGAATGATTTTTTCTAATAGGATGTTGAAAAGAAAAGTGATTTGATCATGTTCTAGGTAGTATTTTAATCAGCAGCGTGAACTTAGAAAGAAATGCCAGGCTAATCAAAGCATACAATGATTAAAGTTTAGAAACCATAGCTGATATGATAAGAAAGAATTGAGATTTTAATATGTCTCAGAAATAGAATGGAGAAAAAAAAATACAAATTGTTATAGCTGTAAATAAGGGTTACTCGTTTAGATTAAAGAAAAGTGATTATGCATAAAATATAGAGTACCCCTAAGAGGAATTTATGGGGAAAAAAATCTTTGGAATTTTTGTTGAATAAAAAGTTAGTATGACTTAACTGAATAAAGTGACCCTAAAATAACTTATGTAATCAGAGATAATATGAATAAAATCACAACATTTTAGAATATTTTATTACAAAGAACTTTATCCCAATAATGCCCTTTGATAATTGACACAGTGAATAGAAAAGTTAGCCTGGCATAAAGTAGGCACTTGATAAACATTAATTTCCTTTTGTTTACCTGTGGAATAGTCAAAAATAATATGTATGGGTTTAGAGGAGTAATTCTTAACTAACGAGGTACTATAATATCAAAGAGAAGAAGCATAGTTTGATAAAGTGATTTTCAACTATGATTTTTTTATTTTTAAAGATTTTATTTATTTACTGAGAGAGAGAGAGGGCACATATGAAAAAGTGGGGGTACAGTCAGAGGGAGGGGTAAAGAGGCATGCAGACCCCCCACTGAGTGTGGAGCCTGAGGCTGTGAGACTCCACTTGGGGCAAATCACAGAGCTTAACATGGGGCTCAACAGTCTCCATCCAAGAACTCCAAGATCATGACCTGAGCTGAATTCATATATTCAGCCAACTGAGCCACCCAGGTGTTCCCTTTAACTGTGATTCTTAAGGGAAGATGATATAATATTTTCCCAAGACATTTCAGCATTTTTGGTAGGGTAGAGAAATTGGAGAGTTGAAATCTTCCAGGTTTGTATCATTACCAAGGGAGGACATAGATTAAAACTATTAAGAATTGTTTTTCTAAGGACAATACCAGAATAGTTTTTCTATAATTTGGAGAACACATTTTAATAATGCACATGCATTTTTAATATTTCCCCACTATTAATATATAGTGTGGTGCCTTGGAAATAGGGATATCATATATCTGAACACATGAAATCACAAAACTGGCTGGCCAACTGCTGTGGATCTTATGAAAGAAATGATACAGTAAGTGAAATGATACAGTAAATGAGATTGTCATATGTGACCTCTAATGCCCCTCCCATTTCAAACATCTCTGGGGAAAAAAACACCAGCTAAAATAAATAGATACTTGGAAGGATTCTGTGTGTCATTTGTGATTATAATGATAATTATATCTAATTCTATACTCTACAAAAACCAATAGGGCTATGGAATGAGGATTATTGTATTCTATATTAAAATAGGGAAACTAAAGTATAATGAGAATGGTACCTGTTGTAGTTCACATATGTAAAAGAAGTTGAGATAAGAGATCATTACAACTCAACGCCTCTTACACTTCCAATAGAGAAATTTCCCCATAAATGTATCTATCATCTTCCTTAGTAAACATGAACTTTTTATTATAGTGCTTATCACTGATGCACCAGCAGCAATGGACATAATTAAAAACACTTATTTTATTTTTTTTGAAGTTCTATTTATTTATTTTGGAGAGAGAGAACATGCACATGTGTGGGGTTGGGGAGGAGTGGAGGGAAAGGGGAGAGAGACTCTCTAGCAAACTCCCCACTGAGTGAGGAGTACAATGGGGGGCTTGATCCCATGACTTGAGATGATCTGAGCTGAAATCAAGAGTTGAACACTTACTGACTAAACCACCCAGGTGACCCTGAAAACAATCATTTTAGTTCTATTATCAGTAAATATAAAGAGTCCCAAAGGTCTCTAGAGAGTTCTGCTCAACCTTCCTTGCCTCTTACAGACCTAAGAGTCATAATGCAATGCCTTTCTGGAATTTGAGAAAAGTATATTTCAGATGTTAAGTAAATTACCTATTGTAGAAATTAATGTTATTTTCACATTTACATATGTTAAATTCTTTGCAGGACAAAATAATTTAATGATATAACATCATTTAAAGCTTAATTACAAGGATAATTATGCTTTATTTTCCTGAATATTATCTTTTTACAACATATATAATATATTCCACCAGGTGACAAAGTACTAATATTCCTAAGTACAAGCAACCTATGGTGTGTTTGTTGGAGAAAATTTATGTCATATAAGATTCACTGAGGTATGAATTAGAGTACTTTTGGTCACGAATTCAACATTAATGAGCTAACATATATATGCACCTACATACATATTGTATGTACATATATGCACAATATTTATTATTAAGTATAATGTATTTTATGTTTAATATCTATATGTTTACTATAATTTCTATAAGCAACATATATATTTATAATATATATTTTGCATATAAAATAAAATGTCTTTATTATTTTTTTGACTTTAAACTTATTTTATTTTTTCAGTGTTTTAAGATTCATTGCCCATGCCCGACACCCAGTGCTCCATGCAATAGGTGCCCTCTGTACCCACCACCAGGCTCTCCCATCCCCCACCCCCTCAGTACAAGTCCTTCAGTTTGTTTCTGTGTCCAAAGTCTCTCATGTTTCGTTTCTCTCCCTGAATGACCCTACTTCCCACTTACTTTCCTTCTCCTACTGTCCTCTATATTACCCCTTATGCACTGCAAGTAAGTGAAACTATGATTCTTGACCTCTTCTACTTGGCCTATTTCATTCAGCATAATATCTTCCAATCCAGTCCATGTTGCTACAAAAGTTGGATATTCATCCTTTCTGATGGAGGTGTAGTACTCCATTGTATATATGTACCACATCTTCTTTATCCATTCACTGTTGAAGGGCACCATGGCTCTTTCCATTTCATGGAAACCAATGAGAATGAAGATACATTGATCCAAAACCTATGGGACAGAGCAAAGGCAGTCCTAAGGGGGAAATACATAGCTATCCAAGCCTCACTCAAAAAAATTGAAAAATCCCAAATACACCAGCTCTCATTACATCTTAAAGAACTGGAAAATCAACAACAAATTAAGTCAAACCCCTACACAAGAAGGGAAATGATTAAGATTAGAGCAGAGATCAATTAATCAGAAACAAGAGATACAGTAGAACACATCAAAAAAACTAGAAGCTGGTTCTTTGAAAGAATCAATAAGATCGATAAACCATTGGCCAAATTAATCCAAAAGAAAAGGGAGAAGACCCAAATTAATAAAATGATGAATGAAAGGGGAGATATCATGACTAACATCAAGGAAATAGAAACAATCATCAGAAATTACTATCAACAATTATATGCCAATAAGTTTAACAACCTAGAAGATATGGATACATTCCTAGAAACCTATAAACTACCAAGAATGAAACAGGAAGACATTGACAATTGTCTATAAACTCCCAAGAATGAAACAGGAAGACATTGACAATTTGCATAGACCTATATCTAGTAATGAGATTGAAGCAGTGATCAAAAATCTCCCCAAAAACAAGAGTCCAGGACCAGACGGATTCCCTGGGGAATTCTACCAAACATTCAAAGAAGAAATAAACCTATTCTCCTGAAGCTCTTTCAAAAACTAGAAACAGAAGGAAAACTTCCAGACTCATTCTATTCTATGAAGCCAGAATTACTCTAATCCCCAAACCAGGCAAAGACCCCATCAAAAAGGAGAACTTCAGACCAATATCTCTGATGAATATGGATGCCAAGATTCTCAACAAAATCCTTGCTAATAGGATCCAACAATACATTAAAAAGATTATCCACCATGACCACGAGGGATTTATCCCAGGGATGCAAGGCAAGGGTGGTTCAACACTCGCAAATCAATCAACATGATAGAACAAATTAACAAGAGAAGAGAGAAGAACCACATGGTACTCTCAATAGATGCGGAAAAAGCATTTGACAAAATACAACATCCGTTCCTGATCAAAACTCTTCAAAGTATAGGGATAGAGGGAACATTCCTCAACCTCATAAAATCTATCTATGAAAAACCCACAGCGAATATCATTCTCAATGGGGAAAAACGGACAGCCTTCCGTCTGAGATCAGGAACAAGACAAGGATGCCCACTCTCACCACTACTGTTCAACATAGTGTTAGAAGTCCTAGCAAC
>PITA01025406.1:0-24451 GCA_004023965.1 Spilogale gracilis
TTTCCAGCTGAGTGGGCCATGAGGACCCAGGAGCAATGGAGCCCTGTATGCCCAAGGTCGGGAGAGGGTTTCCAGCTGAGTGGGCCATGAGGACCCAGGAGCAATGGAGCCCTGTATGCCCAAGGTCGGGAGAGGATTTCCAGCTGAGTGGGCCATGAGGACCCAGGAGAGATGCAGGGCAGAATCTTCCCAAGACAGGCAAGCCTGGGAAGTTGCTGGACTGTGCTGTGGGCCCCAGGAGCCCACTCATGACGGTCAGGGATTAGTGACGTGGTCCATCCGAGAGCCAGGACAGGGGAGCACAAGGAGCGACCGTGGCAGCTGGAGGGGAGGGGGGTGGCGAGCCTCTGCCCAGGTCCAGATGGAAGGTGGGGGTGCAAGGGTGCCTGAGTGGCTCCAACGGCTGAGCATCGGACTCTTGATTTCAGCTCAGGTCGTGATCTCGGGTTTGTGAGGTTGAGCCCTGCATCAGGCTCCGTGCTCAGGATGGAGTCTGCTTATCCCTCTCCCTCTGCTCCTCCCCCACCTCTCTCCTCTTTCGCTCTCTCTCAAATAAATAAATAACTTTTTTTAAAAAAGATGATGGGGGTGCGGGCATTCGGGCAATGGCCTTGGAGGAGGGAGGGAGCAGGGATGGCCCCAAGTGACACGGAGTAAGGAAGAGAAGCAGGCTCTGCTCAGCCATGGAGGTAACTGAGTCTGGCTTGCCGGTCACTGCCACGCAGAGCAAACCTACTCCGTGCTGCACGGACTGGCCCCAGCCCTGGGAGCACACAGCGCTCACCCTCCTCTTTCCACCTGCTCCTCCCAGGAGGGCTGCGAAGCCCCGCCCAGACACAGCTCCTCCTTGAGGGACGGCTGGAGTTCCCAGGGATGGCGATGACAGTGAGGGGGACTGGGGTCTCTCCCGGGTCCCAGTCCCATGTTGCTTCCCAGGCATTCGGGTTGGAGCTGGCAGCTGTAACTGAAAGGATTCTAGATTCGCCCTTACAGGCGATGGCGCAGAAACAACTTTGGGCTGCTCTTGACTTTGCCTCCTGGAACCCGTTGGGGGCGGAGGAGGCAGACCCAAGCTTGCAACTAACAGATTTTTAGTCTTGTTTCCTGCACAGCAGACCAGATGCGTCTCCCCCCAGACCAGGAGCCCAGGCTACCTGCCTTGCCTCTCGGGTTCTGGTCTGAGCCTTCCACCCTTCAGCTTCATCATCTGAAAAGTGGCCTCTCCGGGGCCCCTTCCTGTGTGAATAGCCCCACCACTCTCAGCTCAGGGAAAGCAAAATGTCTCCTGGGTTCCACATCCCCGTTCCCTGACTGGGCACCGGCAGGATTTCGAAGGCAGTGGGGGGAACTATGAGGGAGAATCTAATTGCTCCAAACCCCAGCAAGCTGAACCTCGGGCCCAGGCTTCTCCCTCCCCATCCCAGCATGACCTACAGCTCTGCGGAGTCGGATTGTAGCACACAAAGTGCTGCGATCCTAGACCCACCGCCACTCTCCACACACACCGGAAATGGACCGTGATACACGTCCTATTACATCTTAACGGTCTGCAGGACTGAAGGCAGAATGAGGCATCATTCATGTGGTGGCAGCAGATTAACTCCTTCTTTTCTGCTCTTGTCCTGTCTTCCAGGGAAATGAATTGGGGCACAGCTTGTCCAGACGGCACAGCTCTGAAGTTCGTAGCTCGTTTACCTGAAAGCTTCTGGAATTTTCCTTCTTTTTATTGCATCTGTCAATAGGCAGGAAAGATGTAACCTTCTGATCAGATCCAGCTCATCTTTCTCTTGTGGGCTCCTTCAAAGTCTGCCAGGAATTCACCGTCACACCCTCAGTGCCGCCCAGACCCAGAATCAATAACCCTCCACGAGACAGGAAATCTCTGGTGGCTGATATCTGGGGTATTTTAAAGGGGGCACCCTTTAAAATCAACAGCTCTCTTAAAATTAATAGCTTCTGTCTACACCCAGAGATTGCCAGCTCCCCCTAAGGTCCAGAGGTGAGGAGAAGCCGATTCAGTTAAGGTCAAGGTGGATGAGGGATGGAAGGCTGAGAGATGTTGCTGCCTCTTCCCTGGCTGACAACACACGTCAAGCCAGGCCCTCCTTCCTTGCCACATCCCTCACAATGGTGTGCTGGCAGAATGTTTGACACAGACCCTGGGAGTGGAGGCGTGACTCTTGCCAGTTTGGGGTTGGCAGTGTGAGGTCCCTGACGTGGGGCCGGGAGGGATGCTCAGCCTCACACAGTGTCTTCAACATACAGATTCAAGAGACACAAATAACCTCAACAACGTGCACTGTAGTAAAAGAATTAGCAGGTGATGAGTTTTGAGCATTTATTGCTTTTTGGTTTTAATAGAATTTAATTATGAGTTTATGTAATTTAATTTTTAATAATGGCTGTGTTTAACAACCATCTCCCAAAATTCCTGAAAATTGGACAATCAGCTCAGGATGGCTTCAGCACGCCACTCGTCCCTCAGCTGAAAGTCGCTGGCCACATGTCACTTTTACCAGTGTGGACATACCTGGGAAAACGCTGTGGCCTGGCTCGCAGGCTCAGCTCCAAACAGACACTGGCCTGGAAGGACCGATCTTTGGCAGGTACTTCCTTTTCTCATCAATCAGCCTGAGCAACTGCTGAGCTCAAATGCTATGACATATTTTTGCTCTAGTCACAGACGAGATCTGGTCCCTGAAGTCTATGTCCAACTCCTGCAGGAAGGGAGATTTGGACACCGACCTGTTCATCTTTAAGGCGTATGTAACTTCTCTTCTATCTGATCATCTCCAAGGTGGCCCCTTGTCAAACATTGGCTCCATCCCACTGACCCAAGGGCCTGCGAGGCCTCTATGTGGCACCTTCAGCTAAGCCTCGCTTTGTCGCGGGCCAGTAAGAGACCCAGGAGGTACCCTCCTGTAAGATGGAGAAGGGTCTGAAGGATGAAATGGAACAGGACACAAGATGGCCTTCAGTGACTCCAACCTCCTGGTGGTGACACAGTGTCTCGCTCCTCCCACACTAAACAGGGTGCAAGAGGACATCTTGAAACAGCAGGAAAGATCTTTGGAGACTGAGTCATGAAAGGCAGAGTGCTTCTGCCTTGCTCTCTCCTCATCCCCTCTCCCAGGGAGGGGGTGGCCTCCAGGTCATGAGGACATTCAAGCAGTCCTGTGGAAACAAGCATGTGATAAAGAATGAATGTCTCCTGCTAGTAATATGAGTGAGCTCCCTTGAAGGTGCCCCCCCAGCACCCATTCAGTGTCCTACACCACATGAAGCATGTGGGAGGGGGATATAAAATAAGACAAAGCATGATCCCCGCTCTCAAGATGTCACCAATGGGCCTGCATCAGTTAGGAGCCACTTTGGCTGTGTGTACGATACTGCAATTGGCCACACCAGAACAGTAACTTAAACAAGATAGACTTTTGTGTCTCTTAAGTGAACAAGGTCAGGTGCGCAATCTGGATATATGATGGCTCTGCACCAGCTCAGTGCCCCAGGCTCCTTCTATCTCATTACCTTGCCATCATTAGCACAAGCCTTCCACCTCCTAGCCCAGGAAGGCTGCATGAGTGCCAGCCATTACATCCCTTTTACTCCAAAAGGAAGAAGGAAGGAATAAGGGAAGGCACACCCTCCTGCATGAAAGACAGTTGGCAAACATTGTACACACGTTTTCTGCGTGTATCCCATTGGTCAGAACTTAGTCATAGGGCCGGTTTTTATTCGTGGCAGTCTCGTGCCCAGATTCAGGGGTTCAATATTAGGAAAGGAGAGAATGGGTATTGGAAGACAATGAGCAATTTCCTTCCCAAGGCCTGGTGGAGGCCTCACAGGTCTCCAGCCCACAGACACACCTGCCTAATGCATCTCTTTGCTGCTCTTGGGGGTTGGCTGAGAGAGCCAGCGACCTCTTCGCAAATGCTTCATCGGAAGCTTCCCCTCCCAGGATTCTCTATCCTGGCACCCTGCTTATTTGCTGACTTCTTCATTATCTGTCCCTCCCACCAAAAGACAGAGTCCGCGAGGGCAGAAGCTTCGCCTTTCTGGTCCTGCTCTGAAATGCTGTCTCCCGAGCCCGTGCTGAATGAAGGAAAGCGCCAGGTGTAGACTCGGACACTCGCCGACGGTCACGACATATTCACGCAGGCGGCCCTCGCTAGGAAACCACTATGAAAACACTTACAGGCCGATGGCCCCCGCCGGGCCGTCCCCGAGGCCCCTCGGCACCCTCTGTCCAGAGCAGTGTGAAAACACACGGCGCCTATAACATCCGCTCTGCCACAAGCATGTTCCCTCACTCCTAAGGCCCCACCCCATATCATCGGCCACATTAAAAAAAAAAAAATTCCGGACATTCTTCTGAGGAAAACAAAACAAACCCAGAAAAGGCAACTGTTTTGAGAGCTCTTTAACTTCCCCCAGGGAGCCAGCGTCTCTGTGTGCACAGCCCCCGAAGCTCCAGAGGAGACATGCAAAACACAATCAATCATGTCAGCCCACTGGTCTGAGGGCTTTTGTTTTTGCCATCCTGGTCTAGAGGTCACGGAGACATAGACACCGGATGACGTCTACAGAGTCGTGAATACAAACCACATTCGAAAACAGAGAAGAGGATCCCCTGCTAAGTGTCGGTGCAAAGGGTATGTTGTTTTGTGGGAGTAACCGAAAGCTCCCGTCCTCCAGCACACCCGCAGCCCAGTGAGTGACTCTCACAGGAACATGTGTGAACAGCTCCCCAAGGCCCCCAAAGGAAGAGGAATAAAGGAAATCAATAAAATTCATGGGAAACGGAAAATTCGAAAAAGTATTGAACTCCATTAGTTATCACACAAACTGTTTTCACCTTCACACGGCAAATGTTTTTAAAATAATACACAGTGCTGGAAGACATGGAGAGAGACGGTCAGTAAGGCACACCGCTAGTAGAGTGCAAATGTGAACGCTTCTCTGGAAAGCAGTTTGGAAACATGCATCAAAAATCCCCAAAATGTGCACAGTCCATTTGATGCAATCATTCTACTTCTAATAATTTATCCTAAATATTCATTCCTGTATCCAATAAATCATTGATGATTGTTTCCTGTGTTAGACACTAATTATTCACGGGTGAATACAAAAGACATATTTCCTGTCCCACAGAGTTTATAATTTAATGATAAAACACATAGTAAACAAGCAGAGTTTACAACTGCATGAAGAAACAGATAGTAAACAAGTAAATAAGCCAGTAAATAAATATGAATTTTCACTGCTAAGAAGGATGTTGCGTTAATGTGGTATCATAACGGAATTGTTGATAGATGGCTCATAAAATTTCCACCGAGAGGGTGAGATTGAAGCAAGATCTGGAGGATGAAGAGCCAGCCAGGGCGAAAGTGGAGTGCTGGGTCCCAGGGAAAGAAAACAGTATATGTAAATGTCTTGAGTTTGGAACGATCTTACAGAACTCAGGAACCCTCAGTTTGTTTCCTGAGAGTAAGAGTCTCTTACAGTTTGTCACCTTCCCTGGTCCCATCTTGTTTCATTTTTTCCCCTCCCTAGACCCCATGACCCCCTGCCCTGCCTCTCAAATTCCTCATATCAGAGATCATATGCTAATTTTCTTTCTCTGATTGACTTATTTCGCTCAGCATAATACCCTCCAGTTCCATACACGTCATTGCAAGTGTGGCAGGACTTCATTCTTTTTGATAGCTGCATAGTGTTCCATTGTGTGTACACATTTGAAGATTCTTGAACAGGGGAGTAACAGAATCCCAGTGTACTTTGGAAAGCCCAATCCCAGAATGTTTTGAGTTCCCTGAAGACCTGTTTCAAGAGGCCAAGAAGACCAGACTGGAAATCGGGAAGTTTCTATGAATGATTATGACATCCATGGCCAGAGGTCTATGAGGGGCAGATTAAAGAGGCATTTGGAGGTACAGTCACATGATTTGACTACTGATGATGACTGTGTGTGGCCAAGAAGTGGAGAAGCTGGAAATATCAACATATTGGCAGCCTAGGAGTGAGGGAGAACAGTGGGTTGGCGAATGGCATCGGGAAACAGCAGGATGAGAAGGTGTAAGGACAAAGATGAAGAACCATGACGTGGACGGGGCCCATTCCCCATCACTCCTCAAACAGGCAGGGCCCACGTTCTGCCTCGACTCCCTCACATCGGGCAAGACTAGGCATTTCCATCTCCAATCCAACAGAAAGACCAAGAATTAAACAGGAGACCGGTGTCGTTTCCTTTCCCATCCCTTTCTTGATGTTCATGATTTCAATTAAGACCTCAATCAAGGTAAAATATTTTCCTCAGGAAATTTTTGTTGGGAAATTCTTGTATGAAGAGCCCTCCTCCATTCTCTGTTTCCAGTTTGGGGAAAAGCGACTTGTGGCAGCTTACCTCAAGCTTCTCCCTTCCTTGAGACGCTAAAGACGCTAAGGCTCTCTCAAGCCTTTCTTGGGAATGCCAGCTTGACTTAGCATGTTTCAAAAATAGCGGAATCAGGTCTATTAGCACTTCCTCCTTGGAATAAACTATCTCACCAGCAATTTAAGTCTTTTTTATTTTTTATGTATTTTTTTTTAAAAGGATGCTGGTGGGGACTTCCCTCAAGGAAGAACAGGAGTAGGAGAAGGATTCCTTGTGGCAGAGGGGGCTCCCTGGGGGCCTTCACTCTGGCATCTGTGGCGACAAGGTATGGCTGCCAGGCTTAATTACCTATCACAGTTTCTCCTCACATCAAATGGGGTATCTAATACAATGCTCATTTCTCTGGAAATCTTGTGTGGGCCCGAAGAGGCCATTGTAATATATGCAAGCCCACAGTTGAGAATAGAAATGAAGGAATTGTGTCCAACGGCTGAGCTCACACTAAGCTCACACGCTTCAGAAAACAAACACAGCTCGGAATGTCGAGGTAACGCCACCTAGCCCCCCTGAAGGGCGGGCCTGGGAGGCAACGAATCCAGAAAAACATGACTGCCTTGATTTGGGCCACTTTCAGTAATGAAAACTTTTCCTCATAGAGGAAAATTGTTCCGAATGAACTGCCTCAGTAACTCAATTTTGAAACTGTTTTCTTAAGTCCTATTGAAACGGGAGGTATTAGGACGGTGCAATAAATCAGTTTATGAAAATACAATTTCCTGTCAGCTGTTCTAAATAAGGTCCTTTTAAGACCATTGTATGGTCAGGAGGAGAAAAAACTCCCTTTTCCATTTGGAAGTTGTTGGGGTTTTTTTCCTGGGGACTTTAAATCTTGTGGCTGAATGTAGAAGAAAATGAGATGTTTACAACATACTGAGAAATAGGCTTTTAATACTGGGAGACCCTTCCTATCACAAATTCAGGCGGCTGCAGGAAGATTTCATTTAACTCCGAATTTCACACCAGCTCATGTCTGCTTTGGAACTAAGGACGTCCATTTAAAGGAAGGAAATCTTCCCACTCCAGCTGCTGAGCCGGCTGCAAAGACTCGAATAAAATCCCTTTCCAGAGAAAGAACTACGGGCTTCCCCCAACAGAGGCCCAACCCGCAGACCCAACTCCATAACCATATAAAAAGAAATTGAACTGTGCTGTTTTCTGGGGAGTCCCTGTAAGCCAAGGGAACAACTATATTTCCCTTTTCTTTTGCTTTTAATGTGTGAAATATTTCAAACCTATAGAAAAGTATAAAAAAATAATACAACAGACCAACCTCCACCAAGATCAAATATCTGCCATAATTGCTTCAGATTTCTCTCTCTCTCTCTCTCTCTCTCTCTCTCTCTCTCTCTCTCTCTCTCCCTCTCTCTTAAAATCAGTTAAAGCCACACATTTCCTTCCCGCAGAAATAATTCCTGCTCGGAAATGGTGTGAATCACTCACATGCTAATTTTCATACAAATCCATAAGCAGTATAGACTATTATTTTGTTTCTTTAAGTTCACCTAAGTAGGAATTCTTCTGTTATGTGTCCCCTGAAAACTTACTTTTGCCCTCAAAATTTTATTCTGGATGGAGAGGCATACAATGCCTCTGTCTTGACTGAAGAGACTCATCTTCAGAAATATGTCACTTCTGCCTGAGCTAATTTACAGATGGAATGCACTGCCAATTA
The DNA here is from genome assembly GCA_004023965.1 of Spilogale gracilis. Taxonomy (NCBI): domain Eukaryota; kingdom Metazoa; phylum Chordata; class Mammalia; order Carnivora; family Mephitidae; genus Spilogale; species Spilogale gracilis. Next base: position 8,106 of record PITA01025406.1, read on the forward strand.
AAAAAAAAAAAATCCACCAGTTTTTTTTTTTTTTTCTGGAGCTAGGCAGTTGATTAAAAAGTTTATCCTGAAGAACAAAAAGCAAAGCTAGCCAGAAGAGCCCGGAAAAAGAAGAGCCATATGGGGGGCAGGGCTACCCGCCATTAACACATACTGTAAATCCTATAATTAGGAGTTTGGTATTAGCACATGAAGAAACAGACCAATGGGACGGAAAGAAAATCCAGAAATAGATCCAACTGCATCTGGAAAGTTATTGTATGAGAAAGGTGGCTTTGCAAATCTGTGTGGAGAGATGATTTTTTTTTTTAGGTGACGTAAGATAATTGGATAGCCATATGGAAAAAGTCAGACCTGGAGCTCACACTGCACACTGGGGCAAAACCCAAATGGATCAGACATTTAAATGTAAAAGCTGAAACCCTATAGGTACTGCAGGAAAACACGGGGGGAGGCCTGTATAACCTGGGGGTGCAACATACTTGGCCAGAAGCAGTAAGAGAACAGACTGTCAAATCTGACGTTAAAATTAAAGTCTTTGTCACGGCAAATGCAACATGTGTCAGTACAGACAGATGACACCAGGGTGGAGGGCTCCTGTCGCCAGGTGAGCCTGGATCGCCCTGGACTGAGAGGCAGCTGGACTCGCCTTCTAGACCGGAGGCCACAGAAGTGACCTAGCTGAGCATGTGCGTCCTGGGGTCCAGGGATGCCTGTGTTGGAATCCAGCTCTACCCCTTTCCAGCCATGTTGGGGAAATGTTTCAACTCTCTGGAACTCAGTTTTATGGTCTACAATCAAGGCATAGCACCAGCACCTAGTCCTGGAGCTGTGAGGAGGAATCAATGAGTTTCTGCATATGAAATGCTTTGATCATTCCAGAACCTCAATTAATGTTAGCTCTCACTTGCCAAGGCCCCCAGCTTCTCACAGACCTAAGCCCAGGCAGCAGGTTGGCTGCCGAGTTCTTCCCCCCAGCCCTCCTCAGAAGCTAGAGACACACCTCAGTTTCTGGTTTTTGGGAGCAAGCCTGGTTCTGTCCTTCCTCCCCAACTCCCCCCTCCATCCCCCATCTCACAGGACCCCTCCTGCTCCTCCTTGATTGTAGGGAATCGAAGCTGACCCAAGAAATGCCTAATACTGTTGATTGATGGGGTTTTTTTCCTCTCTTTTAATTACTCCATCTTGTCATACATTTCTTTGTTTTGCTATTTTTTTTATTGAATCGGTTTTAGGTTTTGATCCTTTCGATTATCTTTATTTTCTGCTTCACTCATTTCTGCCCATCATTTTCTTCCGTTTTCTTTGGGGTTTCTCTGCTTCATGATCCTTCTACTCTCTTAAGTTGAACTCCTAGCTCATTTGTTCTCAGCCTTTCTTCCTTTCTGTACCCCTCAATCCAGTGCCCGAGTTGAATCCCACATGTTTTCATGACAACCCTCCGCTGGTTGGCGCCCTCCTGCCCACGAGAAGACTGAATCTCTTCACCCTCTTCAAGCTCGACCTGGCCTTGCAGAAATGCAAATGGAACTGGTGAGTGCTGTCCTTGGGGGTAGGCATTTTCCAGATGCTTCCACTTCCCAGGGTTACCTTCTTTTCCAGTCTTTTTTCCAGGCTTTCCAATGTTCTCGTCCCTGAGTCACAGGGATTAGTGACATTCCAGATGGTTGAGGCTCCTTCAGCCCTTGTCTATGAGTGAAGAGGATGAGAAGCAGAATGTCTTCCTGGCCAACAATAGACATGTGACGGAAAGGAGAGACAAACCTTTGGTGCGTAAGCCACGAAGACTTGGAAATTGTATGTTATCCTGAATTCTATACTAATTTTTTTTTATTCTCAAGCATGTAGAAGATTTTGATCTCTAATTTTATTGCATGTGAGCCGAGAACATCGTTTCTCTAGGATTTGATGATTTGGCATCAGTAGAGATGAATTTATGGCTTAATAGGATCCATTTTGTAAATATAATCATGTGCTTGGAAAAATATGCATTCTCTAGTTGGTGGGTACTGGGGCTCTTTTATTTGTCGTTGGATCGATATGTGGTTCAACTTTTCTACAATCTTGTTACTTTTATGTTTGGCTGATCTAAGGGTTGCTGAGAGAAGCATGTTAAAATCTGCTGTGATTGCGGATTTGTAATTCTTTGTAGTGCAGTCATGGCCTGCTTATGTCTCTACTGTGTGTCACCTCCGGTCCCAAGTCTCAGAACCCTGAGGATCGCATAGGACTTGCCGCCAACCTCAAGTCTCCTGGGGAAGTCTTACTGGGTCATGGGCTTCTGGAAGTAATTGTGGAAGCTGGGAGACTTTGTCTTAAATTTGTATTTATATGTGATCTCAGAGGATTCTCTTGTCCTGAAAGCTTGATACCCCAGAATAGAAGTTTGGTGGTGATCACTTTTGAAGCAAAAGTGTGAATTTGTAGCTGGACAGATGATATGAAAAACAGAGAGGAAGACAAAGGAAATGCTTTAAATTTGGACCACGTGGTCACCGCCTCACTGCCTGGAGCCGGGACCATCAACCCGCATGCACAGAGCTCACCTCCTCTCCGGTCCTAACGCCGTCTCCTGCCCCAGCCATCCCTCCGGGGCTGCAGTTCAGAGACCGGGACGAAGAACATGGGTCCTCACTCGGGGACAGGGACAGGAACACCTTCCTAGGAACCTGATGAGCTGGGGATGTTGGTGGGGGGTCACAAGGAACTGAAGTCCCACTGTCATTGTCATGAAGAGGATGGTAACTATGAGGATGGCAGAGAGGAGAGAGAAGGAGGTGGAGGAGGAAGAGGAGGGACCTGAGACTCCAGCGGAGAGTATTCTGGATTCAGATTGGAGCCAAATTACTCAAGGAGGTGGGGCACCTTGAATGCTACTCTGAAGAAGCCACATTTAATCCTAAAGGAAGCGGGATACCACCGGGAGCTTTAGATTAGGGGACTCAGAGACAGATGATAGTAGAAAATTAATCTGGCAGCATCTATAGACCACATGTGATATGAGGTCAAAGCGGTGTGGACACAGGAGACTGTGGGAAATGATGGGGCAAGACTTGAGGGCCCCATGGGTGTGAGAAGGGACAGGGAGGACATGGGAAGCCTCTGTCCGACCCGACAGCACACGCATGCCTGCTGGGTCAGCGTGCGTTCCCATTAGCAGATCAGTTACCTTCAGGCCTTAGACGCCCCGCACAACAGCTCGCCAGGCACCTATTCCTGAAATTGTGCATGGAGCCTGTTGTTATTCATATTTTATAAATGAGATGGCTGAGGTAATAAGACTTTAGCTTCAATTTCCTGTATCCAACCACTCAGTATAACATGGTACTTAGGAGACCAGGATCTGATTACGAAGGTCCACCCTGTAATTGCTTGCTGTGTGACCTTGAGCGGCTGCCTTAACCTCTCTAAGCCTCCATCTGTAAAGCTCACATCGAAACAACGTGCAATGCTCAACAAATACCAGGGCAACAGTGAGCTCCCAAAAACTGTCAGCTGGTGTCATCACTCTTATCGTCATTATCAACGTCGTTCGTGCTGAAAGGACATGACCAAGGCCAGGACTGGGGTCTCTGAGTCCACATCCTCCCTGCTGGGGGGAGCCGACCCTTCCCCACCTCATAGCTACTGATGATGTCATTAGGGGATCACTGCATGGTCGGAGCTGTTTTTCCGATCACAAGAGATGAACTTGTGAAGCTAAATCTAGTTTAACATCTAGACCCTGACTTCCCTGGAGCCCACAGTATATGACGGTTTCCACCCCAACATGGAGTCAGAGCAGATCCTTCAAACAACGCCCTGTTTCCTCTGCACTGGGAAGAAATGGATGCCTTTTACATAGAAGGACCCCAGACCCAGAATTTTGCTGGTTGCTAACCTTCCTTCATTGGTGCTCACTTCTGTTTCAGCTGATACAAGATTCCAGACTTGAAACTGAAATGATAAATTATTGGCTATCATGATGATTGATTCCCAGACTGTCTGCTGACCACGAAATTGCTCCGATTGTCTCCCGAATGAAAATTCCATAAGTCATTAACGTGAGCCCGCACCAGCATCCGTCATGTTAACGATACAGCTGCAATCACTCCTTGACACTAATTACCTTTTCTGACTAATTTCGAATGCAAAATTTTGCTAATGACTGAGACCCACAGCAAAAGGCCCCATTTTCTCCAAGCATCCTATAATCTATAGCACATCCATGCCTACATAGCAATCATCAACATCGCACTCCATCCTGCCTCCTCACCATGTTGGCAGCCTTTACATAGAGAACTCTTTATTCCAGGCTCCTTGACATAAACACAATTTTATCTAGAGAGTCCCCTGAAAGTGAGCTTCCAGAGAAGCGGAGTCTGCGCGGACAGATTTCTAACTTGTAGAGACAATCATGAAAAAGGTTGAATCCATGGTCCTTCTGCAGCCGGAGGAGAGAAGGCGGTGGGGACTTGCCCCCACGAAAGTGCTGTGCTTGGCTATTTCACACACATGCCACCGTATGTCATCCCCACAATGGCCTCAAGCGACAGCTGCTAGAATCCCATTTTACAGATAAGGAATTGGAGTCTGAAGGTTTTAAGTAACCTGCCCAATGTCTCACAGCTTGCAAACACTCAGAGAAGAGACTAGGAGTATGGTAAGCAACTGCTAGGTTGGCTATCAATGGCCTCTGCCTCCTAGTATAATCCCTTCTCCATGAGTGCCAGTGGGACCTCATGACTGTGTTCTGAGTAGAATATGGCAAGCGTGAGGGGAGGTCACTGCAGAGAGTCGGTTACAAGAAGACTCTGGCTTCGCCTCGCTCGCTTTCCCCCATTCTCTCACATGCTCACTCACGCTGAGGAAAGCCAGCCGCCATGTTGTGAGTTGCCCTTGGAGAGGCAAGGACCCAAGGGTTGTCTCTGGCCAACAGCCCACAGGGACCTGAAACCTGCAAACAGCCACACGAGTGGCCTCAGAAGAGCACCTTCCTCTGGTGGAGCCCTCAGATGAGACAACGGCCCCAGCCGACATCTTGGTTGGCAGCCTTGTGAGAGACCACGAGCCAGAGGACCAGACTCAGCCATGCCCAGATCCTTGCCCCGGAGAAACTATGAGGTAATAAATGTGTGTGGCTTCATGACCCTGGCTTTGGGGCACAGACAACAAACACAAAGATCAAGCATATGTTGGAACAATGCTAAAGCCATTGTTTGCTGCCCTCTGTATGTTTTTTTACTCACAGTAAGGATATTTTATTAATTCTTTATTTAGAATTCAAATTAAAAAAATTCACAAAATTAAAATCAGAAGCTCCTCTTCACCCTTGCTTCATCCCTTATCATACACTTCCTCCAAGAGGAACCACACAGTCGTGAGTACCTTGAGGACTTTCCTAGATATTTATATACACAGACGCAGATTTATTAAATAATGAACAGTGTACCCCCTACATACTTTTCTGTGATTTGCTTTTTTCATCTAATAGTGTGTCTTGGTTCTCCCCATGTTGGTACATAAAAAAAGCTTTTCCCCCTTCTTTCCGTTGACTTCAGAATATTCAAAGGGGTAGACGTTTGTTTCCAATACTACTACAACGAGTATCCTTACACATAAACCTTGATGTGTTTATATAAGAATTTCTGTAAAAGAGAGTCCTAGAAATGGAATTGCTAGGTAAAAGGTAGACATTTTCTAAAGTCTGGCCCTTGTTCTTTCCAGGGCATCAGCGTACCCTCAAACAAACAAATTCACAGGATCTCGCCATTCCTGCTGAGACAGGTGGCGTGAGCACTCCCTAAATCTCGGGCCGTAAACCGATGTAGGGCCTCAGGTGGGGAACCCAAACCCGGAAGACAACAAGACTCACAGGCTCAGCACCACCTCCCCCCCTCTTTATAGAGTTTGGAAGATTTTCTTCAAGATGATGATCTTTCCTCTTGATTTTTTTAGTGGAAGTTAATAGAATCCCAAAGGAGGTCTGGGCAGAGACCTATGTCAGGATAGCCAGAATCTAGGCCCAGCTCTTCTCTGACTTGCTGTAGAGTCTGGGCAAGTCCTTGGCCCTCTCTGGCCTCAGTTTATCAGCTCATCAGGCTGGACGAAGTCTCCTTCTGCATGAGTTTATAGGCTGGTTCAGCAAAGCCATGAGGAATTCTGCCTTCCCTGTCACTGACTGTGGGGGCTCTTAGGCAAGGAGATAAAGTAAAAGCTTTTGGAGAGGTATACATTTAAAGCACACATTTATTTAGGCCCCTCATGAGACAGATACCAAAGCCACAGAGATGGACCAACATGATTCCTGTCCCGGAGACACCAGAGGCCAGGGAGGGAAGCAAGCTTCAACAGTGGGAGGCTGGGAGCACTATGGTGTTCCCCACCAAAGCAAGATGTGGAGGGCTGGGTCTGGGTGGAAAGGCGGTGAGCTCTATTCGGAATCCCTTGCTTTGGCACACACCCAAGCCCAAGGAAGCATTATTGTCTCATCCGTTCTCTGGTGCCTTCCACTTGAATGTGGAGTCAGGATGGTTTTTGACGTACATTCTGGAAGAGAAGTCCTAGAGAGTCTGCAGAAGGGCACCTGCTGATCCACTCTGAGTCTACAGCCCAACAGGGAAGGAGGGCCACGGCCAGATACAGTCTCTTGGAGAAAACTCAGACTGGTGTTCCCTTCTCGGCAAGACAGGGATGAGGTGTTTCCTGATAGGGTTATAAATGCAATAATCTGAGAAATAAAACCATGAAACAGTGTTCTACACAATGGAAAATAGAGATTTGTGTTTGACATTTGCTAAAGCTTTGCAGGAAATATCCTGCATTTGAAGCATGGCCAATAGTCAGCCAGTGAACTTGGTGTCTCTAGATCCATCCCACTCAGGGTGTGGTCTGCAGCCCAGCAGCCTCAGCACCACCGAGAAGCTTGTTAGAAATCCAGGATCCAGGCCCCATACCAGATCTGTCCAATCAGAACCCACATTGTAACAAGATCTCCAGATAATTCGTATGAAGGCCCTCGCCTTGGGGTCCTGGTTGACTAAGGCAGGAAACTTTGCAGGGTTCAGTCAGGACTTTGAGACCTGCAGAGGACCAGCGACCTGTGACTTCTTAGTTGGTCACTCTTTGGAAGTTAATGATTTTTGGACGTGGCCAGTAAGCATTCTGGGAGGTCAGGCAAGGACTGTGAGGCAGCAGAGAGACAATGCCACCAGACGAGCCATCAGTGAAGGTAGACACAGAGGCATGGTCTTCTATGCATGATGAGCCTGGCGAGCTCGGGCTTGGTTGGAGCTGGCATCAGTTCGTGGGTTTCAGCTTCCAGAATCTGGGAGAAGGTCCAGGGCTGGTCTGGTTGTTTTCTCTTCCTACAACTTCTTTCTTCACCCATGTAAAGGAATGAAGACGAGGGAGCCTGTCCGTGGAAGGACAAGCAGAGGACACTGGGGCCTTCTGCTTTGCCTGCAGGAAAAAAAGACCCAGGGAGCACGGGCACGTCTAAGGATGTTGAAGGAACTGTCCTTGCAGAGCTGAGGAGCTCGAAGCCATAAGATAAAAGCCAGAAATGCGATATGAGGTTCCTGGACCTTCTGGAACAAATTGCCACAAACTTAGTGGCTTAAAACAACAGAAATTTATTTTCTCCCAGTTCTGGAGGCCAAAAATGCCATAATTAGTGTCCCTGGTGCAAAATCAAGGTGTTCACGGGGCTGCGTCCTTGCAGAGGCTCCAGGAGAGAATTCCTCCCCTGCCTCTTCCAGCTTCTGGAGCCGCTGTATTCCTTGGCTACACCCCGGGTCACCTTGCCTTCCCCTGTTGTCCCGGGATCCCCATGTCTGTCTCCCAGGGACACTTTTGTTAACAGTTAGGATCCGCCCCCAAAATCCTGAATACTCTTTCATCACAAGATCTTTGATTTGCTCACGTCTACAAAGAACCTCTTCCCCAGTAAGGCAGCATTTACAGGTTCTAGGTGTTGGGACTTGATATCCTTGGGGTGGGGGGCATTTTCACACTACCACAGACTGATTTTGGCGCTGGAAAAAGGGCTTTCCAGCAACCTGGAGTCCAAGGTCCGAATAGGCTGTTTGGGAGCAGGGTACCCCCAGGGGAGACACCATCAGCATTCTTCTCCAGATGCCAAAGCCTGCTTACTGCCAAGCCCATGACGCTGCCTGAGGGCTCCTTTCTGCTCCAGGAGCAGGCTTAGCCCGTGGGCTGTATGCACCAGAAGGGCTGCGGAATAAAAAGCCTCCAGAAGCAGCCCTCCAGCCATAACCAAGGCGGCTTGGTGGTTTGGAGGGTAAGTTCCCAGCTGCCAGGCCCCCAGTGCGGTGACTGCAGCACCGTTCCCCAGTGGGAATGAGTTCCCTTTGCTCGCAGCTAGAAACCAGCTCGATAGGACACCGTCCCTCAACTGCTGTACCCTTCCTTTCTCGTCTACCTGCCAATGGTCCCTGAGATCACCTGCTAAATAAACTACTCACCAGGGTCTGCTTCTGGGGGAGACCAATCCAAGATGGTTTAAGAAGTGGTTGTAAGAGGGTGCCTGGGTGGCTCGATAGTTAAGCGTCTGCCTTCAGCTCAGGTCATGATTCCAGGGTCCCGGGAGTGAACCCGGCCTTGGGCTCCCTGCTCAGTGGGAAGCCTGCTTCTCCCTTTCACATTCCCCCTGCTTGATAGCAAGAGTGCCATGGTGCGTGGCCTGGTGTTCTGTGTGGCACAACTTCTAAGCACCCTCACCTTGGGGGGACCCCTGGGAGGCTCAGTGGGTTAAGTCCAATTCTTGATCTCAGCTCAGGTCTTGATCTTAGGGGCATGAATTCAAGTCTCACCTTAGGTTCCATGCTGATAATGGAGCCTACCTAAATAAAGAAAGAAGAGAAAAGAAAAGAAAAGAAAAGAAAAGAAAAGAAAAGAAAAGAAAGAAAAGAAAGAACCCTCACCTTGGTGAGCTAAGAAAGAGTACAAGTGTGAGGGGTTGCACCAGCCATTACTAATTATGATCATTAACTGATATTATTATAGTTAACTGTAATATAATTATTAACGATAATTATTAGTTGCTAATTGTTATTTGCTAATTATTATTACTGCCATGCAATAGCTCTAGCACTGGGGAAATAAGGAGATAATGGTAATTCTAAGGACTGCCAGCTGTCATTAACTGTCATCAAACACTAAAGAAAGAAAATGTCAGTCTCGGGTCAGGTCTGACACTTACAGTGTGGCCCCAGATGAGCAACTTTGCTTCTTGGTGCCTGAATTTCTCATCTTCAATGTGATGATAAGACTTGTTCCTCCTGGGATGCCTGGGTGACTCAGTCCATTAAACGTCTGCCTTCGGCTCAGGTCATGATGCTGGGGTCCTGGTTGCAAGGGGGTCCTGGGATCAAGCCTGCTTCTCTCTCTCCCTCTGCCCTTGCCCCTGCTCGTGAGTTCACTCTCTCTCTCTCCCTCTCTCAAATAAATAAACAAAATCTTTAAAAAACTTAAAAAAAAAAAGAATTGTTCTCCCCTTAGAGAGTCATCGTGAGGAGGCTCACCCATGGAAGACGGCTCAGGGGAGGTACTCAGGTAAATGCTGGATGTCATGTAAGCGTAGATATAAAATGCCATGAAGAGCTTCAAAAGTACTACCAGGAATATGCCTTTAATTTATAAGCCTTCCTAACCCACAAATATACCTCGTCTCCTCCCCCAACAAAATCCATAGAGCTTTCCAAAAGTTTCAAGATTGATGACACCGTCAGTCCCCAAAGCATCAACCAGGTCAGCCATCAAAACCCGGCCACCCCATTTCCTTCAGTGGATGGCTGGGCACCCGAGCCTGTGATTTGTGACCAAGGTTCACAAAGCAGGGGAGGCTAGGCAGAAAGATCCGTTTAATTCCCACTTTCCAAGGGGTTGTTATTCAACTCAACTTCCTTCGGTCCCTTTGTCAGCATCTGCTCAGGGGGAGACCCACAGATCAGTGCCTCAGCGCTGTGCAGCGGTCGCTGGTACCTGGGAATCAGCATGTCAGTTTGATTAGACCTCGAGGTAGTTTCCCATCACAACCCACCCCATCCCCCGCCCATGCCTGGCTCCCAAACCAATGGAGATCTACCTGCATTCAAGTTCCAGGCCAATGACCCCCCGTTTGAGGTCCACATTCATCAGCGGCTGAGACAGGTTGGAGAGGAGGTGCGGGTTACACGGTCAGACCAGTGGTTGGCTGTGAAATTAATGAATTTCCTTCCTTAACCTCCTGCATGCATAATCTACCCCGGGCAGTAAACAATCAGGAGCCCAAAGAAAACTTACTGCAGTAAACACCCGCAGTGTTATCATGAATTTATCATGAATTCCAAGTTCTATCTGGATGAAGACATTTTTTAAAAATACACTTACCAACAAAACCATGAAGAACAGGACAGTAGCTTTCTGAGAATTCGGGAGGCTGAGAGGAACCTCTCAGGGTCTCCGTGGTGACATCACCAATCGAATCTGGGCAGGCCGCGAATGTGCAGGTGACCCCAGTTTCTCACTGATAGGTCTGAGGGCAATCCAGCCTTCCCCTGGCCTAACACACTCTCCAGTTGTTTTGTAACTGGTGGGCAAAGCCAAGTTTCTCCAGGCAGCACAAAGCCTCCAGTCTGCAGAGAGCCCAAGAAGTGAGGTGGGGGGCTCAGAATGGCCCCCCATGCTGGTGATTTCAGTGGAAGCTTTGTCTGAGATGGGAGACATGAGAGCAGCCCCAAGCCAGCTAGTGGAAGCCAAGAGAAGAACTAGAAGGAAATCCATTTACTAAGGCCTCATTTGCATTGTAAGGTATTAATCCTTCCCCTTTTTAAAATTCATTCCTTCGCGAATTTAGCTAATAAGGATGAAGTGTTCCCTCCCTGGGCACTTCATCTGTGACAGGCACTGGAGTTAACGTTTTACATCCATCCTCTCCAAGGCCCCATGCTGGGACCTGCAGATTTACTATCTAAAGGCACCCACAATTGCCTTCCCCTTGCTGATGAGAGTCTACAGAGCTAAACCGGTTTCTTTCCCAGACCCCGTTGAAGTTAGTCGTGATCATTCACTGTCATTCTAGCCAACAAGACATCAGCCAAAGGCAGGCTCCCCTTCTGAACACAGAATGCCTTGTTTTCCTTCTGACCAGAACACAGACCAGAGGCTGGAATAGAAGCAACCATTTTGCAGCCATGAGGCTGCGAGCATGAGGACAAAGCCAATAGTCTAAGTCGGGGGGACAAAAAAGAAAAAAAGAATTTGGGTCCCCGTTGGGAGCCATTGCAATAAGTCTGGGCCATCGACACCAAACTCCTGGTGAGGCTGCGTTAAAAAATAATCCCTCTTATCCCTCTTCATCTCTACCAGTGTACTGAGCATTCCGCTACCCCCAGTGAAGAACTTTCTGAACCAATAGATTCCAGTTCTACCCATGAGAAAACCAAGGCTCAGAGAGCTGAGGTGACTCACTAAAGTCCCCATACGTATAAGTAGCAGTGCAAGGACTCACTCCGACTTCATGCTTCTGGTCGTTCTGTGCCCGCAGGCCCCTCCACATAGCCTGGGGCCTGAGCCAGGAATCCCATGCATAAACTCTACAAGCCTTTTTGACCGTCACATTTCTTGAATGCATTACCCCAGGAATAAGCTGGGAACAATCCAGGTAGGTCACTGACAGCTATAATTAAAGCTAATGGTAATGTGAATCCTGATAAGAGCTAACATTTATTGAGGGCACACACCGTGCCCACCTATCCCATTATACCCCGACAACGGAACTCAGAGGTTTACTCTTATAAGCACAACTTTGCACTGGACTAAACCAGGACACAAAGGGGTTAAGGAATTTGCCCAAGATCTCTCAGCCAGTGAGTGGCTGAGCCAGGGTTCCAAGTCTGGCCAAGAAACCCACGTGCTAGCTACCCAGTCGCGGGCAGGAATGATCTCAGCAGCTTGGGTGTGTGTCCCCATGCCTCGGGAACAAAGCCCCTTCTACCCCTAAGCCAGGCAGGGTTCCATGAGGCGCCATGTCTGTCACCTGTCAGAGGGAAGGGAGTGTGGGGCCGGACTGCCCTCCCCCTGGTCCCCAGCCAAGCTCCGTCCCTGAGCCTGCAGACAGACAGACTTCATGCCCTTGATCTGGTGGTTCTGGTCATACGAGGCAGCCTGCCCACTAGGCGGATTTCCCCAAGTGGGGGATCTCGTCTGAAACAGAAAAACAAGGAGCCCCTTCCCTCTCCATCTCTCTTTCCCTCCCCATCCCATTTGCCATATTGTATAGCTTAAGCATGACTTTGGCTGGGCCGCAAGGCCACGCAGCGCGCAGCCAGAGGGCTCCTCTCGCCAGCAGTGTGCCGGGTGACGCTGGACAAGTCACCCCCTGTGCCTCACCTTCCTCAGCTGGGAGCTGGCCCCCTGCAGAATAACACACAAATAGATCAAAAAGCCCTCATGGATGTGTGAAGAAAGCAGAAGAGGAGAAGCAGGTAGAGAAGGAAATTCTATGCCCACAGAAAGCTCCTAGATTTCGGAAAATCGGGGAGTGTCTTTTCCATTTGTACCCAGCGGAGGCCATCAGGGTGTTGCTGTCAGGCACTCAGCAACCGGTGGGTCTTGGAAGCCTGGGGGGACAGCCCCAGCAGCTCCGACTCGGGGCCAGGTCAAGGACCTTCAAACCCTAGTGTCTCCTCTCTCGGCTCTGTGCCTGGGGGGCCCCATCTGTAAAGAAACAGTAGGAGTAGCACCTGCCCGCGGGGTCGTGGGGAGGCTTTGCTGACTAAGTGCAGGTGAAAGCGTATGAATGATGCCCGGCCCAGGGGCGGCGCTCTCCACGGATGTCGCTTACTCCAGTCGAGGATCTTTGAGATCTATTCACTGCCTTTTATCTTTCAGCGGAGGGAGAACAGGGGTTGTCTTGATGCTAACCAGAGGAACGGGGCAGGAGCTGCTCCCCCAGCTTATAGAGATGGAACCCAAGGTTAAGGGAGTTGCCCAAGGTCATACAGCTAATGACTACCACACCTGCTGCTCAGGCCGGGTCATCTGATCTGTCTCCCGACTTACTGAGCTGGGGACCACAGTCCAGGGATCCTGGCCTTCTCTGGGAGGTTCCCCTGAGATCCAAGCCCTCAGCCAGGACTCAAGGACAGACAACAGACCTTCCCGGGACACCGGCTATGGCTTCCTCCACCCCTCACTGGCCTTCGCCCAGCTCCACTGCAGAGGCTCAAGCCCCACCCCTCCCTGGCATTCTCGGGTGGAAAATGTGGCTTACACAACCCTTATCGTCCCCGTTCTCTGCAATATGACACACGTCCTTTGTGGTAAGGAAGAACATTTCCGACACGGTTCAACTCTGCTGCCTGAGGATGTGGGCACAGGACAGCTGATCCTCCATCAGGTCCAGGCTGATCCAGGCGAGGCAGACTTGAGCAGGGCAGGGAGACAGCTCTTCCGGTGGCGCTTCCCCACCCCGGCTGTGTTCCTGCCGCATCCCTGCTCCTGTGAGGACACCCAGTCATCCAGGTCTCTTGGCAGCCTGGGCACATTTTTCCAGTTTTACTTTGTTTTATCAAAATGACAATAGCTGTTCGATTTTGCTTTTTAGTTTTCAAAAATATAATGTTATGTTTGAGTATTGAGTCTGCTGCTCCAAGAAACACCTGTCACAGCTCCCCAGCCCCCACCAGATTTCAACAGGCTTACAGAGGTTAACGCGCCGCCACTGAGCGGACACCCCGGAATGTAGGACAACACCCCACAGATGCTAAATGCTCCCACACTGCCGGGGAGCCCTGCAGAGGCTCCCTCCCGGTTCCCAATAAGCATCTTGGCCAGAACGAGGGTCCAGGACGCCACAGAAGGTGCCATTCTAGATTCTGGTAAACAGCAGAGACTGATGTACTTGTGGTTAGAGGCGCCAAGAGTAAGGAGGGTGCCAAGTCATTTCTGAGGATTTGGCTTCCACTACGCATCCAAAAATGCAGGCACAGCATGTGGAATAATAGCCAAGCATCAAACTAGGGCTCCAGGGAGCCAGGGGTGCCCATCTCCAGAGCTGCCCACCTGCAGCCCCACTCACCGCTGTGGGCATGTGCCCAGCACTCCGCCTGTCCCTCGGGGAACTCTCACCCCTCTTGGCCCCTCCATCTAGAGGTTTCCCTTCATAAAGGTGGATCACAGGTCACTTACTCTGCCGTCTAAGAGCAGTGAAAGCTGGGAAGACATCCTGAGGCTCCTTCCCCCAACTCAGCGGAGTGCTTTCTGTCAACATTCCAGTGTTTTCTACGACCCGGATAGCCTGCCAGCCGCAGAGCCACTCGGTCTTTGTGACTTACCTGCTTTATGGAGAAGGCAACAGGGAAGTGAGCTCGAGTAAGACGTTTGCCCCAATGTTCTCCGCCCCATTCTCAGTCCCCAGCCTGCCATTTAGAGCATGCTAGACACTCAATAAGCATCTGAGAAAGAAATAGTAAATGGACGCCTGATATGTCAACACTGAGCAGAGGGGGCAGTGAGGAGAGGACAAGGGGGTTCCTGCAAGGCATTTAGGAACATCAAGTCACACGAGCTGGAGCAGAAATCATGGACTTGTGAGCATAGACCTGGAGGGTGTTCAGGAGAATCTGTTTGGTTGCAAGTAAAAGAACCTCAAATCAATTGCCTTAAGAAAAAAAATTAGAGAAGGTAATTGGCTGATATAACAGGGCAGCTTGGGAGAGTTGCTATCAGGCAGACCTGGATCCAGGGTCTGAAGGGATTAGCTGGATCTTCCCTTCCTGGCTGCCTCTTGGCCTGCTATTCTGTGCTCCTTGGCCCTCCTACTTAGGTTCTGTTCATGCAGCAGAATGAGGCCACGGGCAGCCCCTTGGTCTCACCTTCTGACCCATGTGCCAAGTGGCCGCACACCTTCTCCGTCGCCAGCAGCTCAGCGCTCCTGGAACAAGCCTTCAGGTTGGCAGAGAGGGGGGACGGTGGTCTTTCACCAGGACTGTGCCACAGGAGGACTCTGGGGCCGAGGGGACACTCTGACCCCAGGCCCCTCCCACCCCACCACCAGGCCAGCCGTGGTTCTGTGCAGAGGCCTCTCTGTCTTCCTCCCTGTGTCTCCCTCTCCTCCTTCCCCCTGCTCTCCTCCAGGCTCCCTGCCCCCCTACTCCCGGTCTCATAAAACCGCTCACTGTGTCCTCATGGATTAACTCAGAGAAACGCAAACTATAACACAACCCAGGAAAACCATCCTTGACGGACACCATGTCACTCACCATGGCAGCAGCTGCAATTAGGAAAGTCTGAGATGGAGAAAAACTGATTAATGGAGCAAACCTCCACTGCAAACATCTAAATGCAAGAGAATTGATCTCTATGAAAATAATTTCAGCAAAATGGAAACGGAAACATCGGAAATGGTTTAACTGTGCTATACAGAAAATTGATAAAGGATTAAATTGGCTTAATGGAGTTCCCTGTGGAATTCTGGTACTTTCTAGAGGACAGCTCATCACTGTTGACTAATTCAGATTAAAATGCTTGCATACAAAATGTCTTAGGGTCAAAACGTCCACAGGAACAGAACCTTGGGTCAAAACATCCCAGTTCCTAACCAAGGGGTTGGAGTTTCATCAGCAGACGGGGAAGGACGCAGCGTCCCCCAAGGCAGAAGGGCAGGGGGTGGGACTCCGTCTGGACAGACACTGGAGGGAGGGGGTGGGGGACACAGGGACAGACATACCCATCACAGACCTTCCCTACAGGCCCCTCCAGGGATTCCTTCTGGCCACCTGGCCCAGCATGGTCCGCTTGGGTCCCTGCAGAGATCTGGGCAGGGGACCGCAGGCCGGTGGCCCCTGCCAGCCCCCCCCCCCCACTGCCTGGCGGCCGCCTGGAAACTCCTACCTCCCCGTGGAGGCCCGAAGCCCCCCAGACATCCTCTTTCCTGGGCCACAGCCTTCCAGCTGAGGTCAGAAAGCAGAAGTCCTCCGCAAATGCTGTTTGTTTCCAAATGGTGCTTATTGTTTTTGTCTTTCTGACCCCAAAACAGTGCAGCAAAGGGCAGAAACTTTGGGGAAAGGGGAAAGCGAAAGGGAGACACATCTCTCCCGCTGCACTGCGCGCAGGAACCCTCGGGTCTCCCAGCCGCAGATGGCCCCTCAGAGCAGGGGCTCCAAAGCTTGTCCGCCATCCCCCTCTGAGGGGTCCCTGGGATGGCTGTGAGAGGAAGGAACTGACCTCCGGACGGGGCTTCTCTCGTGTGTGCCCATCAGGTTAGGAGTCCTGCTATCCCAACTGCAGTTATTTGACCAAGATCTCAGAGCAGGGAAGTGATAGAACTGGGCTCACACCTCAGTGTGTCAGTCTCTGGGGCT
>PITA01025407.1:0-24451 GCA_004023965.1 Spilogale gracilis
ATTGTTTTGTGAGTGTTAAAGCACCCCTGCATCTCTGTGATAAAACCCACCTGGTCATGGTGGATAATCTTTTTAATGTATTGTTGGATCCTGTTAGCAAGGATCTTGTTGAGAATCTTGGCATCCGTATTCATCAGCGATATTGGTCTGAAGTTCTCCTTTTTGATGGGGTCTTTGTCTGGTTTGGGGATTAGAGTGATGCTGGCATCATAGAAAGAGTCTGGAATTTTTCCTTCCATTTCTATTTTTTGAAAGAGCTTCAGGAGAATAGGTGTTATTTCTTCTTTGAATGTTTGGTAGAATTCCCCAGGGAATCCGTCTGGGCCTGGACTCTTGTTTTTGGGGAGGTTTTTGATCACTACTTCGATCTCGTTACTGGATATAGGTCTATTCAGATCGTCAATGTCTTCCTGTGTCAGTCTTGGGAGCTTATAGGTTTCTAGGAATGTATCCATCTCTTCTAGATTGTTAAACATATTGGCATATAGTTGTTGATGGTAATTTTTGATGATTGTTTCTATTTCCTTGGTGTTAGTCGTGATCTCTGCCATTTCATTCATGATTTTGTTCATTTGGGTCTTCTCCCCTTTCCTTTGGATTAGTTTGGCCAATGGTTTATCGATCTTTTTGATTCTTTCAAAGAACCAGCTTCTAGTTTCGTTGATGCGTTCTACTGTATCTCTAGTTTCAGATTCATTCATCTCTGCTCTAATCCTTATTATTTCCCGCCTTGTGTGGGGGGTTGGCTTAATTTTTTGTTGATTCTCCAGTTCTTTAAGGTGTAATGAGAGTTGGTGTATTCAGGATTTTTCAATTTTTTTGAGTGAGGCTTGGATGGCTATGAATTTCCCCCTTAGGACGGCCTTTGCTGTATCCCATAGGTTTGGGATCGATGTATCTTCATTCTCATTGGTTTCCATGAAGTGTTTCAGTTCCTCTTTGATTTCTTGGTTGATCCACATATTCCTGAGTAGGCTCGTCTTTAGCTTCCAAGTGTT
This sequence comes from Spilogale gracilis, assembly GCA_004023965.1. Taxonomy (NCBI): domain Eukaryota; kingdom Metazoa; phylum Chordata; class Mammalia; order Carnivora; family Mephitidae; genus Spilogale; species Spilogale gracilis. The sequence continues at coordinate 999 of PITA01025407.1, forward strand.
TGATTCTCTCTTGAACTTTTTATGGTGATTGAGTTCCAGTTTCATGGCATTGTGGTCAGAGAATATGTAGGGAATAATTTCAATCTTCTGGTATCGGTTGAGCCCTGATTTGTGACCTAGTATGTGGTCTATTCTGGAGAAAGTTCCATGTGCACTCGAGAAGAATGAGTATTCTGCCGTTTTAGGGTGAAATGTTCTGAATATATCTATAAGATCCAGCTGGTCCAATGTGTCATTCAAGGTTCTTGATTCTTTGCTGATTTTCAGTTTAGATGATCTGTCCATTGCTGAGAGTAGTGTGTTAAGATCTCCTACGATTAGTGTATTGGCATCAATATGATTCTTTATTTTGTTTAACAGTTGGCTTATGTAGTTGGCTGCTCCCATATTAGGGGCATAAATATTTACAATTGTTAGATCTTCTTGATATATAGACCTTTAAGGATGATGTAGTGTTCTTCTGTGTCTTTGACTACAGTCTTTAGACTAAAATCCAATTTGTCTGATATGAGAATCGCTACCCCGGCTTTCTTTTGGGGTCCATTGGCATGAAAGATGGTCTTCCATCCCCTCACTTTCAATCTGGAAGTGTCTTTCGATTCAAGATGAGTCTCTTGTAGACAGCATAGGGATGGGTCCTGTCGTTTTATCCAATCTGCAACCCTGTGTCTTTTTATTGGAGCATTTAGGCCGTTCACATTGAGGGTGATTATTGATAGATATGTTTGTATTGACATCATGTTGCCTATGGAGTTCATGTTTCTATAAGTTACCTCTGTATATTACTGTTTTGTGTCACTCTTGGTTCGTTTCTCCTCTAAAGAACCCCTCTTAGTATTTCTTGTAATGCTGGCTTGGTGGTTGCATAATCTTTTAGTCCTTGGCGGTCTTGGAAGTTCTTTATTTCTCCTTCCATTTTGAAAGTCAACCTTGCTGGATACATTATCCTTGGTTGCATATTTTTGCCATGTAACTTCCTGAATATGTCTTGCCAGCCCTTTCTGGCTTGCCAGGTTTCTGTGGAAAGGTCTGACGTTATTCTGATGGTCCTTCCTCTATAGGTAAGGGATCGCTTTCTCCTAGCTTCCCTTAAGACATATTCTTTGGTTTTATGATTCAAGAATTTTACTATTATGTGCCTGGAGGTTTTTCTGGTCTCATTGATCTTGGGGGGTGTCCTCTCTGCTTCTAGAATATGAACATTTGTTTCATTCCTCAGATTTGGGACATTTTCATCCATGATTTGTTCAACAATATTTTCTAGGTTTCTCTCTTTCTCAACTCCTTCAGGGATTCCAATAATTCTCATATTGGAGCGTTTCATGGCATCATTCATTTCCCTTATTCTGTTTTCTTGGGATTTTAGTTGTTTGCTCCAAGACTTCTCTTGCTCCTCCTTTCTATTCCGTGCGTCTTCCAAATCACTGATACGATCTTCAGCTTCACTTACTCTGGCTGTTAGCATATTTAAATTAGATTGCATCTCATCTAAATCCTTTCTAACCTCAGCTTTCACTTCTGTTACTATGGCTTCCATTTTGAGAGTAATTTTCTTTTCTAAATTGACTATTGCTTGGACTATTGCAGCCCTGAATTCCATATCTGTCATATTGTTTATGTTCATTCCCAGTAATTCTGTGGCCGAGGTTGTAGTCTCAGGGTTCTCCTGCTGTTGGGCATTCCTCTCCAGGTCATTGTGGCGAGGAGTGGTTGAGGGGGTGTATGACTAAATATATCAGCCACTATCTAGGTGGATTGGTCTTTGGAAGGTTTTGGAGCAACCAGAGTTCACCACCCTAAAGGGAGGGGAAAGAAAAAGGAAAACGGAAAGGAGGAAGCAAGAAAAGACACCCCTGCCAGAGCAGGGCCTAGTGATAGGATTTATATGGTACAAAGCTTTTACAGGGTAAAGAAAGGGTTATCAAGGGTGAATGAAGAGGTCAAAAAGCAAAGCCCAACCTACATCACCCCCAAGACCAGTACTTATATAATATAGAAGTAAAGACAGTTACACAGGCACACTGACAAACTAGATTGGGAAGGTGAGGGCAGACATTCCTTGTGGTCAAGGAATGCGTTTCAGATGCTGCAGAATTTATCTTGCTGTTATTGTTGGAGGAGCCCACTTTCAAATGATATAGGGGGATTGGAACTGGTTGTATATAGGGGTAGTATTGAATAGGGATGTGGGATTGACTTGGAGCTTGTATCTACATGTACACGTAAAAGAGAGAAAAGGAAAGAGAAGAAAGGGAGAAACAGAGACAGCAAACAGGGAAACAAGAGGGAACAACAAAAGTAGAAAATACAGGGGTGTGTTTGAATTTCAGGGTAAAAAAGAGAAAGAAGAAAAAGAAAAAAAATAGAAAAAAAAGAAAATTAAAAAGAATAAAAATATATATATTAAAAAAAGTAAAAAATGTTATGGGGTGTTGTATTGGGTATCACGTTGTGATAAGAAGGGGGATAAAAATTGAAAGAAGAAAAACCGTGAGAATGTAATTTTAAGCTTAAAGTGGAAGCTTTATAAGTAAAACTAGAAAAAAGTTTAAAAAAGTAAATGAGGTGGAAAACTTTATCAATGAGTTGTAGAGCTTTTGGTCCTTGTAGTCAGTGCGAGGAGTTTAATAAATTGCCCTTCCCCCTATTTGGGCTTTTCCATTGGAATGTTGTCCTCCTGAGCTTCTGGGGTGCTTTCTGGGGGTGGGGCGTGCCATTCCCTTTTAGTCCTTCTACCTAGGCTGAGTCTCTCTGCCCCCTTGCTAGAGGCCTGTCTCAATGGTATCCAGATTATCAGGTTACAATTCTCTGGTAGCGGAGCGTTGTTCTTTTACGTCTTTTTTCAGCAGTTGCGGAAGTCAGGTCGGAGCAAGATGTCTGCACCCAGACCTCCCTTAGAGAGAGCCTCTACACAGGGAGGGGCTCTTTCTAGCCTCCCGGTTGGCAGCCTGTCACAGCCGGGCTGGTGCAGATGTTGTATTGATTTCTGCCCCCGCCCCCGCTTGTCATTTAGCTCCTGCACCTCAAAGCCACAACTCCTTTTGGATCGTGCAACTTTGTCCGCGCCCTGGGACCTGGGTCCTCTCTGGTCCCATGCAAGTCTGTACAAACGCCTTCCCTGGGGGAGTCTGCGCGTGGCCCACGGTGTGGAGAGAAACGGGAGAGAAGGGCAGCGGCGTAAAAATAGAATCCACTCCTGCTGCTTTCCCGGCAGCTGTGGCGGCTCAGGCAGAGACGGCTGCACGCCGGTCCTGCCGGGCGGAGGCGGCCATGCACCGGGCCCGCCGGGTGGAGGTGGCTGCATGCCGGTAAAAGAAAAAAGATTTTAAAAAGTCTCCTTGCCTTGACCCAGGCTCCGCTGTGTTCCCGTTTCTGTCTAGCCCCAATTCAGGCCGTAATCTGCTGTTATTCCTCACTCACAGAGCACTTTCGTTTTGGGGTATTTGTTTTCAATGGTTCAGCTCTGCGGGCTTCCTCCCCCACTCCCCTGTCTCTAGGGGCAAGTCTCCAGACCCTCTTATTTGTTTCTACCTTTTTGCCGATGTTCTTTGTCTCTCGCGGCGGTCCAGAAGTGGGAAATATCACACTTCAGGCTGATTTCATGGGTGTTCACAGTGGTCTTATAGTGCTTTTTTTGCTGGAATTCAGCTCTCTTCAGGGAACTCCCCGAAATGCGGTCACCTGGCCTTCCGCCATCTTGACTCTCCTCCTGGTGATGAGTTTTTAATAGAGTGGTGAGGGTAGGAGCCAAATGCCAATTGGCTGCAATTGAAATTCATGAAAGAGAGACCTTGAAGAAGCTTGGTGAAGAGAAAGAGATATTTTAAGGTAAATTTAGGAAAAGGCATGGTCTATGGAATGCTTATAGGACTTTTGTGATGATTAAATTAAATAATACAAAGTATTTAATCCAGTAGACACACAGTACTCACTAAACCTGATCTATCATTATTATTATTATTATTATTATTACTACTGCTATTATCAATACCCCAGTTTTGTGAATGATAATCTCTGGTTTGGGGAAATTAGAATAGCAGATTCTTTATGAGTTTGGTGATTGTGTTGACTGGATGAAGAAATGTGGCCTGAAGTGGTGAAGGGGTGAAATCATGATGGGTAAAGGAGGCCTATAAGTAACAACCCAACTAGACAATATCCCGCTATTTTGTAGTCATGTTTACTACTATAATGGGGTTCCATGGTGTCCACTTGTAACTATATCTAAAATTTGGGGCCATTCTAAAAGTTGCTTAATGAAAGCTGCCTTTATATTTGTACCATGTTTCTGTGCAACTCATCAGTTTATATAACTGAACTACTCAATCAAATAGAATAAAATGCTGCCAGGAATGGGGAGAATGAGAACAAGAGTGAGAAAATCTATCCCAAAAGAGTCTAATAAGAGAAAGCATTAGAGAAAATCAGAAATAATAGCTTTCATTACTGGCCCTGAGCCCTGCTGGGCACACGTCTATATCCTATAACTAGATAATGCACTCTAGCTTCCAGAAAAAGAAACCACTGCCACAGGTGCTACGCCATATGGAAGGTCAGGATTCTAGAAAAGATCCAAAGTGGACATTTCTTAGAGGAGTCTGGTACACTTAGTAAACAGGGGAAAACATCCTTATCCTACAATCTGTCCTAGGGTCAATCATGCAGAAGCCCACTTATTTCTGCAAATAGAGCAGAACCAATCACTGAGACAATGAAGGAGGCTCCACAGTCTTGGGAGAAACGCTTAATAGAGCACTTTGTTTCAAATAACATCCCAGTGATCCAGATCTATTTTGGAGGCCCTTGGATCACTGAGAAATAAAATTATTATAGTCACTTTTAGTTGGCAAGACTGGATCCAGTGAATGGAGGTTGAAGGGAGGAACATGTCAGTTTAACATAAGAAAAGACAGGCTGCTTAGGAAATAGTAATTATTTTTATTTGCAATTGGAGAGCTCAAAATGAAAAAATGAAATGAATAGCCAATTGCTGGGATCCTTTGAAGCATCCGATGGGAGATTAGACTCTTCTGAAATTCCCTTCTGAATCTGACATATTACTTTTGATGTTTTAAAAAATATGAGAGCCCTGTTTCATACTCACATACTAGGTTGAACTTAACTCTTCCCTGGAGCAAGTCAAGATTCGGTTGGTCAAAACTCTGGGACTGGCAGCAGGATACTGTTGATCTCTGGGAAGCAAAGTTATAAAGAGAACATTTTTGGAAAGAGACTTCCATTTGTGTCTATTGAGATGTATTATATTTGAGACTTTAAAAAGTTGTCTCTTCTAGTTTGCACCGAAGAACCAAGGAGTAAATACTAAAATCTCCATTTGTTGAATGTGAATATGGATGGTTTAGAGCAGTTAAATAAATTGTAGATGATCACACAGCTAGAAAACTAGTACTTAAAACCAGATTTATTTTATCCTACAGTTTGGGCTCTTATCACTACACTCTATTGTTCTCAGCTTCTGTCAGTTGCCGGCTGCATGATTTGGGGTATACTGCTCAAGCTGCCTCGAAATTTTTGTCTTAGATAATAAAATTGTGGTGGTATTGTACAATATTACACAGGGAGCTTCTGGGTGGTTGAAAATAGTAGCTGCTACCTAGATCTACACAATCCATATAACCTGTAAAAATTATACAGAAGAAGAGGAACAAATAAAATTACACAAAACTCAATCTCAGTATAACTAGCCCACAGATAATTAATAAACCTCAGGATAATTACAGAAGTAAAAATTACCAAATTCCAGTGAACTCTTACTCAGACTCTCACCAAGATCTGTGTATAATAAGCAAAGGCAGTTTGAGAAAAACTATAAGAAAAAGAGACAATGGGAGCTAAAGCTGGACATAAATTGTTCTAAAACTACAGCCAGAAAGACAAAGTTCACCTTCTGTGTGAAAATACTAAAAATGTTTATTGATAGATCTGATTATTTGTGCCAAAAAAAGGTGCTTAAAAGTGCACATGACTTGAAATGGTAGTTTTTGAAAGGCATGACTTCAGGGAGAAGATGCAAAAAGGAAGGGAGAGAGGACCCCTTTGACAATTGAATGGTGAAGGAGAAAAGAAGCCAAATGGAAAATTCCAGACAACAAACAAGCAAAAACCCAATGAATAGTGGACCGGAACATCTCCCCATGTCATGTGTTCACACCCCCCACCCCCCCACACACTCCACTAAGGAAATGGACTTTGCTATGCTGGCAGAAGAGGGCAATACTGAATTAGAAATCTTCTAAATACCAAAAAAAATCTTTGAAAATCAAGGGAACACTTTTAAAATTATATTCAAAGCTATTTTAAAAAATTAGAAAACAAGAGTCAATGCATTTCAGTTGACAAAAATCATCCTCAAAAACAAAAAAGAAAAGAAAAAAGATCATGAAGAAAAAACTCTACAAGACAATATTGTCAAGTTAAATATACACAGGCAAGCATTTGAGAATATAAAAAATCACCTTGAATCAGAAATTCAAAAAAGAAAAAATGGAAAGAGATTTTAAAAAGCAGGGGAAAAAAATGAAAGGATAGTTCGTTGAACCACCAACAACAAAAAGACTAACATAATTAAAATTATTTCAGAAATCAAGACTAAATTACAAGATACTAAGTAAAATAGATTCAAATAAAATTTTAATAAATGGTATAGAAAAAAGGTAGGAAAAAGCCAAGATAATGGAAATGAGGTAAAGAAAGAAGCTGAAATCAAGAGCTGGGTGCTTAATGGACTGAGCCGCTCAGGCGCCTCAAGTCTATTATTATTTTTAATTTCCTCCCTCCATTGCCTGCTCCTGGCTGCTCCTCCTACCGTTCCACCTTTGGAACACTGCTGCATAGAATCCTGTGTTTCCTTCTATCATTATACCTGCTCACTGCTTTCTAATAGTTGACTAAAATAGCTATAGCACAGGATATTATGAGCTATTTGAGGGCAGAGTCCATGCTTTACTTATTCAGTTCTATATCCCCAACACCTGATGCATAATAGATTCTCCATAACTGTTTGCTGGAAGAAAAATGAATACATGTGAACAAGAAGCGGGCCAAGATTCTTTCTGATATACCGCAGACAAAGGTAACAAACCTCGAATCTGAGCACTGCCCAGCATCCTAGGACTTATCAACTGGAGTCTATGTAGACTTCTGACAAGGTGGAGGAGGGGTTCCTAACCAAAAGACCAAGCTTGATTGTGTTACAGAAAATATGCAGGAGGGCAAAGTGGTGAAGAACTTGAAATTAGTATCAGACAATGATGGGTTTATAGCCTACATATGTCACTTAACGACAAATTTGAAATGTTTGCACAATTGCTTGACCTCGCTAAGCCTCAGTTTCATTGTCAGTACCAGTGGGCATAACCTCCTACATGACATCGCTACATAATCCCCATGTGTGTGGTACCTAAAGGCCTATCTCTGGCATAGAGTCTGCCAGTAGCAGGAGCTTAGCAAATAATAGTTGCCATCCCATTGCTCTCTTTCTCTCTCCTGCTGGATAGTCAGACTCACTCCAGCTTCCTCTCCACTACATTTATAAAACGCGAAGACGTCCTCTATGTAGCATGACATTTCCCTTAAGATAGGAAACTGATGGTGCAATCTGGGGGATGTGACCATTATAAATATTTGTCCTCGGGTACAGGAGGATACAGGGATGTCCAGGGTGCATGATGTGTCACTGACAGAAGCAACTGGAGAATTGTTTCCTAACATCCTGCTGGAGCTCTGCATAATACCAGTCGAGGGCCATGGCGCTCCAAAGCCAGAATTAACCAGCACATTCTTCTCTCCTTTCAGTAGATACTTCATTGGTGTCTGCTAATCAACCTGACCGGCTTCCAATAATCACAACTTATTTTCCAACTTGACAAGACATGCTTAGAGGAAAAGAAAAAGAGAGAATGCACAGTAGGCTAGGTGGAGCAATGGATAGATAATCAACATTTTAAATTGAATTTCAGGTGTGAGCTTAAACCTCTTGATGGAGACTGTATTGGCTCTATCATTAGCAGAATAATTCTACTGTCATTTTCTCATTATTTTAAATTGAACAGCAACAGAAAAGTGTGATATCTTAGCACATATGTTTCTTGGGAAAATTAACTGAAATGATGGTAGTGATACTTTAATCCAGCGCTACCTAATAAGCTTTCTGCAGTGCTAAAAATACTCTATTCTGTGCTTTATCATATGGCAGCTCTTAGTCACATGTGGTCATTGAGCACTTGAAATGTGGACAGTGCCAGTGAGAACTAAATTTTAATTTTTTTTAAATTTTGATTTGTTTAAATTTAAGTAGCCATGTATGGCTAGTGACTATGATAATGGACAGCACAAAGAAGAAATTACGGTAAAATCAAAGTCCACTGATCTCAGAGTATTAGAGTTCAGCTTGCTTTACTATAAGGCTGCCTGATGCCATGCTTCAAAGTCTCTTGTATGCTCCTGTCCAGGCTGTGCTCCTCCCAGTTATCTCTGAATTCCTTCCACCGAATTCTAGCTAATGTTTACTGATGTCTACTTCATAAGCTGCCCTCTGCCCAGTTTTCTAAGGTTGGTTTCCTTTAGAGTTTTCAGCCCTGCCCCCATTTTCTTTTACATAATGGCTTCCTAGTTTTTGTTGGAGAACTATCTCTTGTCTTTCCTCACACATAATTCAAGTGGTTTGGGCACAGCAGGCTACCTCCTGGGACTGTAGGAGTGCACACCGTGAGTGGGCCAAGCAGAGCATTGCATCCCTTTGGCTGCAATAACTGGTAAAGAGACTGACCCTGGTATAAGTCTCTGTGTCATGGAGACACTCATGGAATCATTTGCTGGGGTCATTACAAAGGAGAGGCTCCCTTTCCATTGTGAGTGCTGAGTTGATAAAATGGAAACACGGAATGCTGGTAACCATTTGCTGCCATGTAGAGATTAGTTTAATATAGAGGAGAATACAGTTAAAATTGAAGAAGGGTATTTCTGATGGCATTACCTTTGAACACCTGGATCCAGTTGTCTGAAGATACACTGATAAGTTACTTTCTTGTTGCCCTCCCTCTTTTCCTCCGTCCCTTACTCCCTTCCTTACTTTTTCTGTTTCCTTTTCTTTCCTTCCTTTCTTCTTCTTCTTTTCTTCTGCCTCTGCTTATTCTTCTTCTCTTCCTTCTTCCTTCTTCTCCTTCTTCCTCCCCCTTTCCTCCTCCTCTTCCTTCTCCTCTTTCTCCTCTTCCTCCTTCTCTTCCTTTTCCTCCGTCGTCGTCCTCTTCCTTCTTCTCCTTCGGTTCAGATGAAAAAGATTCTGACTAATATTTAACTTTTGCAAGAAGCTCTCTACAAATTTGGCCCCTTCCTGCATCTCCTTTTATTTTCCAGTGCTACTATAAATGTACCCTCTGTTGGATCCAAGCATATATCCCCACTCCCCTTTTCTGTGCCTTGGCTTTTTGGTGTCTTTTCCATGCTAAATGTAACAAACTTTCTTTGCTGCTTTCAAAGTCCTCTTCTGGTTCTCTATCCCAAAGTCCAAGCCCAGCTTCCCCTTCCTGTTCTAGCTCCCCTCTGCTCCCTGTCCTCCCAGCTTTTGCACAGAGCTTCATTTGCATTCACTTCAGTATTCACTATGCTCTAGGAGCTTGACTTTACTCACCAACCAGACTTGGAGCCTCACTGAGGGTAGACAATACATTCAATCCAGTTTTATCTCTTGCATATAGTCTCTCTCAGGGTCTAGAATAGCAGGGCTCAGCAATTCGGATGGGCTGATGGATTTATTGATAGCGCATATTTTATTTTATTTTACTTTATTTTCTTAAGGATTTTATTTATTTACTTGACAGAAAGAAACAGCATAAGTAGGGAGAATGGCAGGCAGAGGGTGAGGGAGAAGGGACTCAATCCAGGACCCTGGGATCATGACTTGAACTGAGGGAAGATGCTTAACTAACTGAGCCACTTGGGTGCCCAGAAAACATGTATTGTAGAAACACTGCTTTCTGGACATCTAAGAAGGCAGACAATGTGAGAGACAGCCAAGAAATAAAACAACTAAAACTTAGGAAAATTTAAGTTTATTTATTTATTTGTTTTTACATTTTGTTTGTTTTTACATTTTATGGGAAGTTTCATTCACACTTTCAAGCTAGGCTAATATTTCTTTGTTCAGAATTGGCTCATGCATTTTTCCAGGCCTAAAATTAATAAAGAGAGAATGGAGAGAGTTACATATAGCTGAGATTCCAGAAGTCAATCATCAAGGGCTGAGGCAATAAAGGTTTAAGACAATCCACAGTCCATTTGTCTCCTAGAGATACTATCATCCAACCAGAACATGTTTACAAAAAGACCACTCAGTGCTCCCAAATAAAGGCAATGGGGAATAGGAGAAAAGATAAAGGCATTGTCTCTGCGCTCAGGTCGTCCCAGCCTCTTTGATGGAAAAGTTAGCATTTCCGAGATAACAGTGAACAAGATAAGGCAATATATAATGAACTCCATGGAATAGATCAGCAGTGTAGAATTTAAGAGATGTGGAAGATCACTGGGCCTTATAGGAGTCCCTGAAATTGTCTTAGAGAAGGTAGGACTTAGGCAATGTTTTGGAGAATAGATAACAATTGAATGAACAGAGGGAAGATTTACATGGGCATAAAGAACAAAAAATTTAAAGAAATAAATGTTAGCTTTAAAATCTAGTAAGAGAGGTTCAGATATCTGCCATTTTATGGTTCTGACTGAGAATCACTTGTAAATGCTTTAAGAAATTAGTGACAGGGCCTCTCAGTCTGAATGTGCAGGTTGTACCTGAATTGTGCATATCTAAGAAGGCTCTATTCACAGTGTAAGAAGACCATAAGTGTATCTATATTACAAGATTTTCTTGCAGATGGTAGTAAAGTAACTTGCTCCCACAAAATCACTATGTTAGTGTATGAGAGATGGAACTTAAGTTCTTACAGGAGGAATGCCTGCCTTTTTCTTATTCTTACAAAGTCACCTTATGGGTGACTGGAAGCTTAAAATTTGGAGGAAGAGAGGACCTGCCCTTTATGTCAGCATCCATGGACTCTCTTGTCTCTAACACCATTCTGCAAGGCCTCAGGAGACTCTCAGGGAGAAAGAAATGTTATCAACTCCTAGGTTGTTTTATTCTCCCAGTGGTTTTTCCATGGTGTCTCTTGAAAAAGTTCAGGTCCTCAAATGATTGGAAAAAGGTCAAAGCAAAATAAAAATTTGGGTCCAGGGGCACCTAGGTGGCTCAGTTGGTTAAGCGACTGCCTTCGGCTCAGATCATGATCCCGGAGACCTGGGATAGAGACCGGGGATCAAGCCCTGCATCGGGCTCCCTGCTTGGCGGGAAGCCTGCTTTTCCCTCTCTCACTCCCCCTGCTTGTGTTCCCTCTCTCACTGTGTTTCTCTCTGTCAAATAAATAAATAAAATCTTAAAAAAAAAAAGTAAAGAGATGGAGAAAAGTGTACTATGCTAAATTAATCAAAGTTGGAGTAGCTATGTTAATTTCACATAAAGCAAACTTCAGAGCAAAGAAAATTATCAAGGATAAATAGAGGCATTATCATCACAAAGGGGTAAGTTCTCGAAGAACTCATAACCTCCTTTTTGTGTATGTGTCTAACAACAGAGTTAAAATACGTATGACACAATTTGATAGACTTAACCACAAATAGAGAAAATTCATTATTATGTATTTCTGAATCATAATTATGAATGCACATGGAGATTTCAACACCCCTCTAACAATAATTGACAGACCTGGGGGTCAAATATATATGAATTAGTTAAGCAGAACAGCAACCTTAGTCAACTGAATTTGGCTGACATTTATAAAATATTTCATCCAACAGCAGCAAAATACGTATTTTCCTCAAGCATACATGGAACACTTACCAAGATAAACCACATTCTGGGCCATAAAACATACTGTCATATATTTTAGGAAATAGAAATAATAGAAAATAGTCCCTCAGACCACAATGGAATTAAATTGGAAATCAATAACAGGAAAATAGCCAGAAAAATAATAAAGTATTTGGAAATTAAACAATACACTTCTAAATAATACGTGGTTCAAAGGAGTGTCAACAGAAATTTTAAAATATCTTGAACCAAATGAAAATGAAAATACAACTTATCAAAATGTGTGGGAGGCAGCAAAAATAGTGGTTGAAAGGAAATTTATAGCATTGAATTCACATACTAGAAAAGAAGAAAGATCAAAATCAATAACCAAAGCATCCACCTTAGGAAATTAGCAAATGCAGAACAAATCTGACCTAAAGTAAGAAGAGAAGGGAAAAAAAAATTACATCAGAAACCAGTGAAGTTAAAATAAGGAAATCAGTGGGGAAAATCAATGAAAACAAAAACTGGTTCTTTGCAAATATCAATAAAATTGATAAATATCTAGCCAGGCTAAAGGAAAAAAAAGAGAAGATGTGAATGATTAATATCAGAAATGGAAGGGAGACCAACACTACTGATTCCATGGGCATGAAGAAGATAATGAACTTCTATTATTACGAACTCTATGCCCACAAATGTGAAAACTGAGATGAAATGGATGAATTCTTTGATTGATACAAATCCACCAAAACTCACACAAGGAGAAGAAGATAACCTGAATAGGTCTATACCTATTAAAGAAGTTGAATTGGAAATGAACAATGGGAAATGCAAAGAAATACAAATAAAAAACACAATGAGATATCATCTCACACTTTTTAGAATGGCTAGTATCAAAAACAAAAATGACGAGAAATAACAAGTATTCATAAGGATGTGGAGAAAAGGAAAATATTGTGCACTCTTGGTGGGAACGTAAATTGGTACAGCCACTGTGGAAGACAGTATGGAGGCTCCTCTGAAAATTAAAGATGAAACTACCATATGATTCACTAATTCCACTTACGGGTATTTGTCTGAAGGAAATGAAATCACTATCTCAAAAAGATATCTGCTCCTCCATGTTTATTGCAATAGCAAAGATTTGCATTATTTACAATGATGCAAATGAATGATCAATGATCAATGAATGAATGGATGAAGAAAATGTGGTATATATATTTGTGTGTGATTACATATATATATATATATATGTATATGTAATTGGGATTTCCTTTTGCTACTTAAAACAGCATGGATGGAACTTAAGGCCATTCTGCTAAGTGAAATAAGTCAGATAGAGAAAGAAAAATACTCTATGATCTCACTTTTATGTGGAATCTAACAAAACAAAACCCACACTCATAAATACAGAGAACAGATTGGTAGTTACCACAGTTGGGGAGGGGCGTGTAGTGAAATGGGTGATGGTAGTAAAAATCAAAACAACAGCAACAAAACAGAGTGAAAGAAATGAATAGCCTTCCAAAACAGAAAGCACCAAATTGTTTCTTTTGTGAGTTCTACCAAACACTAAGGAAGGAATTATTATATATTTTTAAACAATCTTGTCTAGAAAAACAGACTTAGAACATTTCTTTTTTTTTTTTTAAGATTTTATTTATTTGATAGAAACACAGCGAGAGAGGGAACACAAGCAGGGGGAGTGAGAGAGGGAGAAGCAGGCTTCCTGCTGAGCAGGGAGCCCGATGTGGGGCTGGATCCCAGATCTCCGGGATCATGACCTGAGCCGAAGGCAGTCGCTTAACCAACTGAGCCACCCAGGCACCCCAAGATTTAGAACATTTCTTATAACTTTTCATGAGGTCAGCATTACCCTAATACCAGAACCAGGCAAAGACAGTATGAAAAGCAAAACTATAGACAAATATCATGATAAAATATCTCACTAATATAGGAATGGAGAGAAACTTCCACGACTTGATGCACATCTATAGAAAACCTATAGCTAACATCATATGATACTTACAAGTTTTTTCTTGTAATATCAGAAAAAGGCAAGAATGTTCTCTCTAACCAACCCTCTTCAACCCTATTTAACATTGTACTAGAAGTCCTAGCTAATGCAGTGAGACAAGGAAAGGAAATAAGAGGTATACAATTGGGAAGGAAGAAATAAACCTGTCTTTGAAGCTGGTAATATGGTTTATATAAAAAATCTATATCAGAGTCTGTGAAAAAAACTCTTTGAACTAAGAAATGATTATAGCAAATACAGGTTAATATAAAAAAGTCAGTCACTTTCCTATATACCATTAATGAACAATTGGAATTTTAATTTATAAACTCCGTGTCATTTATATTGGCACTAGAAACAGAAATAACTATTTCAAATCTAACAACTATATATATGTGTTATGTATAACTGTAAATAATATATATACAAGAATATATGGAGAAAACTACAAAATGCTCATGAAAGAAATCATAGAAGTTCTAAATAAATGGAGAGATATTCCATGTTTATGGATAAGAAAACTCAATATTGTTGAGCTGTCAGTTTTTCCCAACTTGATCTTGGACTCGATGCAATCCCAATCAAAGTCTACTGAAGTTATTTTGTGGGTACACACTGATTCTAAAATTTATAAGGAAAAACAACAGTGAGACTAGCCCACACTATATTAAAGAAGAACAAATCTGTAAGACTCTCACTACCCAATCTCAAGACTTGATATAAAGCTGTCCTGAAAATCAAACAGTGTGGTATTGGCAAAAGAATAGACAAATTGATCAATAAAACAGTGTAGGGACCCCACAAATAGATCTGCACAAATATAGTCAACTAATCTTTAACAAAGGAACAGATACAATTAAATGCAAACTATAGTTTTTTCAACAAATGGTGCTGGAATAACTGGATATTCAGAGGCAAAAAAAAAAAATGACTCTAGACATAGACATTACACCTTTCACAGAAATTAACTAAAAACGGATCACAGATCTAAATATATAATATAAAATAAGCCCCTTAGAAATAATGCAGGAGAAAGTCTAGGTGACTTTGGGTTTGTCAATGACTTTTTGGATATAACCCCAAAGGCACAATCCATGAAAGAAAAAAATTAGTTGTACTTGATTTAAAATTAAAAAAGTTTTTCTCTGTGAAAATCATTGTTAAGAAATGAAAAAGTAAGTCACAGACTAGTAAAAAATATTTTCAAAATATATCGAGAACTCCTAAAACTCAATAAGAAAACAGCCCAATTTAAAAATGGGTAAAATATCTGAACAGACTTTAAGTCTTGTCTGAACAGACAAATGGCAAATAAGAATAAGAAAAGATGCTCAACATCATATGTCATTAGGAAACTGCAAACTAAAACAATTAGATGTTACTACACAACTATTAGAATAGCTAAAATCTAAAACACTGATGATATCCAATGCTGGAGAGAATGTGGAGTACAGGAACTTTTATTTATTTTTGCTGAAAATGCAAAATGATACAACCACTTTGGAAGATCGTCTCATACTTGCTTTCAAAACTAAACTTACTTTTCATGTATGATCCAGCAATTGGATTTCTAGGCATTTACCCAAATGAATTAAAAATTTACATTTACAGGGAAACCTGCATGTGAATGTTGGATGGTGGATATTCATAACTGACAAAATCTGGAAGCACCAAGATTTTTTTCAAAAGTTGAATGGGTCTACAAACTGTGGTACATCCATACAATGAAATAATCAGTAAAAAAAAAACCCAAAAACCAAAACCAAAACCAAAAACAAAACAAAGCAAAGAACTATCAACCCAAGAAATATTTAAAAGAATCTTAAGTTTATATTGCGAAATGAAAGAAGCCAATCTGTGAAGGTTACATACTGTGTGACTCTAAGTAAATAACATTTTGAAAAAGGTGGTTGCCAAGCATTGGGGGCTAGAGAGTGAAGGATTAATAATTGGAGCACAATAATTGAGACTCTTCTGTTTGATACTGCAATGGTGGATATGTGACATTTTACATTTGTCAAAATCCATCAAACTCTACAACACAAAAGGTGAATTCTAATATAAACTATGGGCTTCAGTTAATAAGACAATTTCAATATTGGTTCATCAGTTACAACAAATATACCATAGCAATGCAAGATGTTAATAATAGGGAAAATTTTATGGGGGGGGTGGAGAAGGGGTAGTGTTAGTACTTTGTAGTGAAAGTACTTAGTACTTTCTGCTCATCTTCTTTATAAATAAATCTACTTAAAAATAAATTCTATTAATGTTTTAAAGTATATAGAATTTGGAATATAATTTAAGAACATCTTAAGCAACTGGAAAGCCAAAGTATTAGTTTTCCAGGGTCAAGAAGGAACCATACACATAACCCCATGATTCACACTCCCCCCCCCCCATATGCCATTCGTTGTATGCTTAAGGACATAATGTAAGTGGGAGAAGCTGGTGTCATTAGAAAGACTCAGGGATATGATTGACACATGAGGAGGCACAAAAGTCTTTCCAAAAGAGATTCTCAACTCTAAACATGTTATAAAACTTCGCTATGGACAGTGCCATTCCTTTTCCCTGAAGTAACCCCCATGGTCCATTGACACTTCCCTCAGTATTTATCAAGTTAGTTTAATATGGTGGATCAGAAAAAAAAAAAAAAACTCTGGAGTCAGATAGCATGGTTTAATTTCTGATTTCACTATGTATTTGCTGAGTGACTCTGGGCAAGAAATGCCATATCTTTGTGCCTCGACTTTCCAATTTGTGAAAAGAGGGTAATAATACTACCTACTTCACAGAATTGTGAGGATTAAAATAAGTTAACTCATGTGAAGTGTTTAGAAAATTGTCTTTTTGGAACATCTCCCTTTTGCAGATGTGCAAAAGTAATTAATATACCAAAGGCTCTGATAAGTCCTGAAATAAAAGTTTTTAACCATAGTTTTTCTAAATTCATCTGACTAAACAATTTCTTTTTCAGTTAAGAGCTATTAATATTCTGCAGAACTGATGTTCATTGGAAAATACTTTGAGCAATGTTGTACCCAAGCATCTACCTTTACCCATCATTTACTTCCTTGCCATCTTCTCTTATCATTGCCCACATGATCTAAATGAGAATCACAATATCTTTTCTGATGACCTCTCTCTTATTGGCCTGAATTTTTTCTTAAAGAGGGAGATATTTGGAAGAGAGTGATCCTTCTGGTGGATAAGATTTCCTCCGGCTGCTTGTGATATTCTCTCCATCAGGAACTCAAAAGAGAATTGTAAATTGCCGGGAAGATGCTCAGTCCCATGTAGGTCTGTTATGTGTCATGTATTGAGTGCTGGCAGCCTATAAATATTTAACAGTGATAGGTACCAGACATCATGTGAAACCACAGAGAAGTCTCCTGATAAGAATATGTAGGGGCAACAAGTACAAGGACATTTAACTGAGAAATGAAGAACATTGAGAGGAAGCCAACCTTTCTAGAGCTGCTCTACCTCCCTTTCTGCTTAGAATAACCATTCACAGAATGGCCAAGTTCCAAGCAAAGTATCAGTAAAGAAACTCAACAGATGAGTATTAGCAAAGCAATGCTATTAGTAAAGAAAAGTGGGTATCCACCATTTGTTTTTTGGCTCATGGGGTTGCCTTTAAAAGGAAGTCCTTGTTTGAAGGATTGGATCCAATTTCCAGAGCTAGAAAATATATCCCAGACACAGCACACCCATGAGTCTGTCAAAAAGAATTAGAGCCTCTCTAAATTGGGACAAGGCACTTCTTTTGGTGGCAGGAAGACTTATCTTGCTAGTGTCATGTCAGCGTGCCCACACAGCATAGAGTTTCTCACATTCTACAGATGAAAGATATTATCCCACCCATGAAGATAGCAGCTATTGCCCCAATGAATCGGAGGATGTCATATGGACACCATTTGTGGAATATTTATATAAAAACTATGAAATTTAATAGGCTGGAGAAAATAATAAAAAAAAAACTTTTAAAAATAGGGCAAGTAGAAACAAAAACACTAAAGTTTATGGTTGCCTCCAAGATGTGGTTTGGGGAATACCATTTCTCAAACTAGGAGCACCAGAATGGAAAAGAGGGTTTAAGAAGAAAATGGTCTGTGGTCCATCTACCTCACAGTAGTCTGTATTTTACAGTACCTGGTGGTGATGCCATGTTAAGGATTCTGTAAATCTTAGACTAAAATTTAAAAAATACCTTGTTTCATTTTGGTTTATCCTTTCCCCAAATATCTATGAGAATTTAACAATTTTATTTAGAATTTCTATTAAATTCATTATAGCCTACTACTTAGTAATGCTAATTATTTTTTTCCTCTAGCTCTCAAGCTTTGTTAATCTCTAAACTGAGTTAAGTGACCGAAAGTTGATAATACCTGCCCCTCATGATCAGACAGGCCAGGAAATTTCATGGGTACAAATGTGTTTTGTGAGAATTAGAATGTTTGGCAAATACATCTCAGGGGCTACGTGGCTGAAGGCTTGCAGAAGTGAGCCTGACCTGGTGAGCAAGGCTAATTAGTTGTATGAATGTATTTGGACACCACTGTTAACACTTGGTTTAGCTCCCCCCTCCCCCCAATGCAGAGCAGATTTTCGACAATTGTCATTCCAACAAATATGTATAAACTTTATATAGTTAGGATTCTTTCTCTGATGAGTGATGGGAAGTCTAACCCAGACTGACTTTATCAAAAAGGCCTTCTGATTTAGGATGAGATGAGTTCACAGAAATCAAGGGTTACTGGTGGGGAGAGATTGCTTGAATACTAAACAGCTGAAGACAGGTCCATTTTAAAAAAAAGAAATTTAGAACAAATGTCAACTATAAACAGCACTCTAAATAAAAAAGAAAAGTGAATATTTATTGAGTCTTTAATTTGCCCAAAGCGGAGTCCTAAGAGCTTTAAATGTATTAGTTCATTAAAGCCCTGACAAGTACTATGTAATAGATACCATTAGTATCACCATGTAACGAAAAAAGGAAACAAAGAATGAAGTTAGAAATTGACCAGATCTGCCTGGTTAGCAAATAGGTAGCCTGGCTCCAGAGCATTTCAGTCACGATGGCGCTGTAGTGACTGGTAATGATTTTAGTAGAAGCTAGGGACATGGAAATGAACGAATGGAAGGTCTAATTAGAAAAACTTGGAAGACTAAAAAAATAAATTTAAAGTCAAAAAAGAAAAAGAAAAACCTTTTTACCAGGAGGGGACAAAAAAGTGTAAATACATGATTACAGCTCAGTGTGCCCATTTACTTAAGAAAAGCAAAGTTGATAAAGTGCTTATGAGGGCTGGAAAAGGAGAGTAATCCCTACATCTGGGGTGGAAACTGTGTGAAATGGGGAAGAGGAAGTGAGAACATGCTGGCCCTCGAGGTGCACAGGGCACTCTGCCTTGTGAAGGGGTAGAAATGGCAGAACATTCCAGGCAGCATATGCGAGGGAAGATGATGCATTTTTCTAAAAACTATCTAGAATTCATCATTTCAGACTGTCTTTCTTGAGCACCTACTAAGTATCAGGCACACTTCTAAGGACCTAGGGCACATCAGTAAACGAAACGGACAAGGATGCTGATCCTTGTGGTGTGCACCAGGGATGCTTCCTATGTTTCAGCAAGAAGTTGGAACAGCCCATCTCTTCATGTCAGGCAGACTGAAATGACCCCCTTATTCAAGATAGCTAGCTCTGCCATGTTTTGTGTTTTGCTAGATTTCTCCAAAGCAGAGAAAGGTCACTTTGATCTGTCGCTACCAGCAGGTTGCAGAACAAAACAAAACAAGCCAAACAACAACAAAAACAACCCAGAAGTCCCTGCAAGAGGCAGAGAGATCAAATTCCCTCTCCCTCAGCTGAGCATGTTGGCCCAGGCTGTTGGAAGCACCCAGAAGATTGGCGTGGCTTTGAGTGTGTGTGGTGTGCACTTGCACACATATGCACTGTGTGTATTAGTTGCACATGTGTTGTGTGTGGCATTCCCCAGGGGAAAGGAAGGCAGTGGGGCTCCATTCCTCCCTGGTGGCTCAGAGTCCCAAACTTGCAGAGGGGATCTGGGCATTAATCATGCAGGGGAGAAGACAGCATTTTAGTTTTCAATTAATGACAAATGTTATTAGAGAAAAAGAAAGAAGTAGATGCGTCTTTTTCTTTCCCATAGTTCCTCACAAGGCAGGCAGAGTTCAGCGAAAGGTGGGAGGGGTTAAGAACAGTCAGCTCTTTTCCCAGGGATAATTGAAGTGCTCTGTACTGTTTTATTAGGAAAAAAAAAAATTCCCTCCCAACTGGCATTCTCAAACTTATGTACCAAAAATTTCCAAAGAAAACTCACACTAACCAATGTGAATTTTAAAGATAATTATTTTTGTCGTCTCTTTTGGAATCGGAGTTCTGGGATTTGATTCAAAACTTGAGTTTCAGAAAAAAGAAAACTGTGTCTATTGGCTTGTTCTCTCTGAACCCTGAATAGTCACACTTGGTGCTCTTTCTTTTAAAATGATCTCCACCCATCACATTAATCTATTCTTTCTTTCTTTCTTCCTTTCTTTCTTTCTTTCTTTCTTTCTTTCTTTCTTTCTTTCTTTCTTTCTTTCTTTCTTTCATTCTTTCATCATTCATTTATTCAAGAATTTTTTTTTTTAGTCCTTGCTGTTGCCAGGCACTGGGCTGGGCAATGAAGCTATAAGATAATGGGATGGACTTGGCCCTTGTGCTTGCAGAGATTAGTCTAGCTCATGACTTGTATCTGTGATGGGGCTGAGGGAAGTGTACTTGAGGGAAGAGAG
Source organism: Spilogale gracilis (assembly GCA_004023965.1). Lineage (NCBI taxonomy): Eukaryota > Metazoa > Chordata > Mammalia > Carnivora > Mephitidae > Spilogale > Spilogale gracilis. The sequence continues at coordinate 21,680 of PITA01025407.1, forward strand.
AAGAGCCCCAGAGTACTTCAAATCCAGGGTTTTCCATAGGACTGCCACATGGCAGAGACTAGAACTAACCTCCTCCCTCAAGCTTGCAGTTTGGTGTATATTCTTTCTCCAACAAGTTAGCAAAATAATCATTTTAGAATGATTTTACCAGAACATACCATGTGGGGGTTGGGAGTCATGAGTGCCCATAATGGCAGATGGCCCAGCCCCTACTTCTCCCTTAAGATGACTCTGCAGCCTTGTTAGCAGAGACTGAAGACTTAAGACGTAGATTGTGTGCTTGAAAACTATGGCTTCGTCATTTGTTGATCATGTGGTCTTGGCCAAGTTTTTAACTTGTAACATGTGACAGTAAACGTGATTCCTAATATTTTGTCCATTTTATAGATGAGGAAGCTGAGGCATAGAGAGGTTTTCATGTGAGGTGTGTACAGTGGTACCTAGCATATAGTAAGCCCCTTTGTTTTGGAAAATAACCTCTAGACATTGGGAATCATTCTCTCCACAAATATTTGCTGAATGCCTACTCTGCCTTGCACTGTGGATGTAAATCAATACAAGGCAGAGATGATCCTATTCTCATGGAGCTCACATTAATCTTGTGGAAATACAAAATTACATAAGGTGCAAAATTCACTGTTTTTTGGAATGGGCTTATTTCCTGAGTTTGGAGATGTCTTCTATTAATGTCTCTTTTCTATTCTGATAAGACCACCTGGACAGCTGGACAACTGGAAGCTCCAGTCTGAGTCTATCTGGAGAATGGGAGTGACTCTCAAGTGTTTAAGGCATAGACAGCCTACCCACTAGGGAGTGAGATGTTGTCATGACAACACAGGGTCAGCAACTGGGGGGGGGGTGCTTCCCTCTTTATACCACTGAGAAACTCCTTTCTCCTAATTCTTACCGTGGACAAAGGCCACTCTATACCAAAAGAGATGTAAATTGTTGTTTGGACTGAGACTCCCTGGAGAGGGAGATAAAGGGAGCCTATGGAGTCCCCAGAATGGGGGGGGGGGCGGGCAGGTCTTTAGACATACTCCCTCCCTGTATGATGTACCTCCCATATAACTGAAAAATTTCATATCTCACCTCTGGAGCCCTCAGGTCGTAGAATCTGTGAACTCCCTGCCAGCTCTGCTCGGTAAAGGACACGGGCTGGAGGCAGAGTGTCCACTGTCCATCACCTTAACTGATAGAGCAGGTGCATGATAAATGTGGACAAAGGAAGGATACATTTACATCTCTGAGCACAAGATGATTTGAGAAAACACTATAGGACGCATGGAATGCTTTGATAGCAAGAAATAGGATTAGATATTGTGTAGCATCTTCAATAGAGCTTTCTGGCTCTGAATCCAGCCAGCTATTACCCACCCCTCCATGTCTAGTAGGGATGCACGTTGTTATAATGAGCAGCTATCAGATTCTGAGCACTGGTCATGAGCCAACAGGTTTCGTACTTCATCTAATTTAATATAAGTTCAGATTCCATCTAATATCATTCTCACCTTTCCATGAACACAAAGTTATTATTAATACCCATTTAATAGATGAATAAATAGACCGAGAGTAGTTTGATAACTTGCCCAAGGTCTTTGAGCTAAATTGTGGGAGGATTTATTTAATTTTATTTAATTTTATTTTTTTATTGTTACTAAATTTTTTTTCCAGTGTTTGAAGATTCATTCCCCATTCCCCACACCCACTGCTCCACGCTTTAGGTGTCCCCAGTACCCACCACCAGGCTCTCCCATCCCTCCACCCCCCTCCCTCCAAGTCCCTCAGTTTGTTTCTGTGTCCAAAGTCTCTCTTGTTTCATTTCCCTCCCTAGATTACCCTACTTCCCATTTGCTTTCCTTCTCCCATGCCCTCCAGATTACCCCTCATGCACCGCAAGTAAGTGAAACCATGCGATACTTGACTTTCTCCTCTTGGCTTATATCACTCAGCATAATCTCCTCCAGTCCAGTCCATGTTGCTACAAAAGTTGGATATTCATCCTTTCTGACGGAGGCATAGTATTCCATTGTATATATGTACCACCTCTTCTTTATCCATTCCTCTGTTGATGGGCACCTTGGCTCTTTCCACAGTTTGGCGATTGTGGCCATTGCTGCGATGAACATTGGGGTGCATATGGCCCTTCTTTTCACTACATCCGTATCTTTGGGGTAAATGCCCAGTAGTGCAATTGCAGGGTCATAGGGTAGCTCTACTTTAATTTTTTAAGGAATCTCCACACTATTTTCCAAAGCGGCTGCACCAGTTTACATTCCCACCAACAGTGTAAGAAGGTTCCCCTTTCTCCGCAGCCTCTCCAACACTTGTTGTTTTCTGTCTTGTTAATTTTGGCCATTCTGACCTGTGTAAGGTGTTATCTTAGAGTGGTTTTGATTTGAATTTCCCTGATAGCTAGTGACGCTGAACATTTTTTCATGTGTCTGTTAGCCGTTTGTATATCTTCTACGGAGAAGTGCCTCTTCATGTCTGTTGCCCATTTGTTCATGTGTTCATCTTCTTTTTGGGTGTTGAGTTTGAGTAGTTCTTTATAGATCTTGGATACCAGCCCTTTGTCTGTAGTGCCATTTGCAAATATCTTCTCCCATTCTGTGGGTTGCCTCTTTGTTTTATTGATTGTTTCCTTTGCTGTACAGAAGCTTTTTATTTTGATGAAGTCCCAGAAGTTCATTTTCGCTTTTGTCTCCTTTGCCTTTGGAGACGAGTCTTGAAAGAAGTTGCTGTGGCCGATGTCAAAGAGGTTACTGCCTA